>JAQFXM010000044.1:0-89657 GCA_034693345.1 Entomobrya multifasciata | reverse complement strand
ATGTTCAAATTCAAAAAACAATTATTTTTCAATAAGTTACAAGTTGTTTCAACTATAATTTCTGAGTTCATCATATTCATCAATCGCAAGTCCCTATATCCTGTTGTCAGGTTTATTCAATGATATTGTGGGAACTTTAATTACTTTATTTGCTTACTACTCTTGTTAAAACATGTGCATTATGGGATCCTTAATGGGGGAGGAGCAGAACCCAAGGGACATATCTCCACATGTTATGCAGTTTCTAAATGTTAAATTTCGAAACACTTATTCACTCTGATATACATTTGGTTTACATGGCATGCATCTATATTGTTCGTAAAAAATGATTTATTTGATGACATTCAATGGTCTGGTCCGATAATATTTTGTCGTGAAGTTCGTCATAATATACATATATACTGTGATGTGATGATATTTTTGATGCAATTGATTGGTTACTTGATTTATTTATTTTCTGATTAATAAAAAAATGTATTTACTTTTTATAAAATACTTGTTTTTCTCGAATGTGCTGCAAAACGCTCAAACAAACTGTTTCCAGTTCTGCTTGAGCATTCTTCAAACCGATTGACTTTAGATCAATAAGTCAGTGTAAGAATTATCACGAAGAAAAAGTGAAGAAAAATTCTATGCAGGAAGCAGATCAAGAATGGCCTGAAACAATTAGATAATTTACTTTAAATCGCTGTTCGATTTTAGACATTTTAAAAATTAAAAATAGGGGCAAACTTTGATACTAAATGTGATCCTTCCTATGCATGAATTCATTAAATATAAACAATTTAATCAGACATGCATCATGGATTGTTATTTATTTATGCATGCGATGTAAGGCATAGTTTTCGTGTTCGTCTTTATCTTTAGTCTAGGCATCATATAACTATAACTCATAGTCTCAGCAGAACTAGAACTGCTCCTCGTCCATAATTGAATGTTGATTTTGATTTTTTAACCAATAAATGATATTGGATAATGTCTGAATCACAAAAGGTTTAACTGAAAATAAAATATTTACATTCTTCATTTTTGTATCTAATTTATTTGTACTATTTCCAAACTGCATTTGCTCCAACCTCAACATACACGTAAGATTAATATTGGGCTTGCACCGTAAAAATCTCTTATTTAGGTATGCTGAGCGATTTTTGTAAATGAAAAGAGTGATCAAATTTAATTACTAAATCATAAAAGTTAAACAAAACAATTAGTCAGGATGCGAAAAGCACTACTATTACAAGAAACAAGGCGGCACATGGCGCTACTTTTTTACACCTTGCTTGATAACAGTTTTTTTGTTAGAAAAAATGTGCATATTCCTTATTGCGCAAGAATTGGGTCATCTCATGCACATTTTGTGTTTTTGGTTTTGTACATGTGTCTGCGTTTAGCGTTTATCCATCATAATAAAATGTATCAACAATCAAACTTACACTAACAACATTACCTTACATGTTTTTTTTGTTATCACAGACAGCGAAGCGTACAAAGTAATATATATGTATTCTTCGCAATTAATAAAAAAATCAATGAATGTTCATCTTTATTCTCGAAATCTTTTTTGTGTGCGGAAGACAATAAGTTGCAATAATTTTTTTAAGACTATTTTTTAGGCATCAGTTTTTATCGTGGTTTTGGTCTTGGTAAGTTTTAAGCCTTACCTTACCTTACCACTACGTCATCCTTAATCATAAATCGTATGAACTTTAATGTGTTTACTGCTTATATTGGTTTTTGACTTGCTGGGCTAAAGTAAATACTGTTTCCTTACATCTTACATCTTCCTTGTAATTATAAATTTCATTTTTCATGTATCATATCTGGCATTCACCTATTTCGTAATAGGGGTGGGAGTGAGAAAACTTATTTGAGTTCATTAATCTTTTTGCACGGCACACGAAATCAAATCACACATATACTTGTCAAGTGGCATATCAGTAGGGTGTGCTTTTTTATTGCTATAACTTTAATGGTTTTTCTCATGTTTCATGAGAAAATTTAGTAGGAAGGTCATCTGAACGATTACGATTGAAAAAGTTAATTCCTGATCGCCTAGATATTCACTTTATCTGTAACGTGCAGTTAGTGATGTTTATTTTGTGAGTATTGCATGCATCCTTTAAAATTTTCGATTTTTCTATGTAACATACTTAAACTTTTAATGATTTTGGCAATCAGAAATAAGACCAAAATTAATTTCAAGGACAAATTTTTGTAATGACTGGCAATGAATGCATTTAAAACGATGGGTTTTTATGTAACAACCAGAGGGAGACTCGGTTGATAAAAATCATAATTTACATGAGTGTTTAATACTCTCAGTATCACAATACAAATACAAAATAAGTAACAAGTAAATGCTTAGAATATTTTTAAAAACAAGAAAATCACAAAATATTTAAACAATCATATATAATTAGTAATAATACATAATAGCGATGGCACGGATTTTTGTAGCAGAAGGGTTTTCTACTACCTGTAATTGCTTTAAACGTTTTATCGTTTCTTCTTCTTTATATCAATTCTCAAACTGTTTTCGGTATTATTTAATACTTCTAGAATGTGATTGTACACCAAACCCCTTGTATCCTTCGCATATGTAAAGTCTAAATGCGTGAAATGCTGATTCGGAACATAATGAAAGTCGACAACATTGGGTAGCTTGCTAGCCAGTGTTTTTGCATCCTAAAATATTTTGAAAAGGAGCAATTTTTTAAATAAGCTATATTATAATCTACAATCATTGCATTAGCTTTATAAGTCCAGCACATACCTCAGGATGAGCAATGTTATCGTTTTCCCCAACAATTATGGAGATGGGAACTCTAACATTGGTCAAATTGTAATCTGGAGGATTTGCCCGATTATATGCCCTCATATTCCTGGCAACGCCATAATCATACTCACAAAATCTTCCTGTGGCAATAAGTTGCATAATGTGTAGGAACATTTTCATTGAATTTGGACTCGGGAAAACTGATGTTATGACAGGCATTTTTTCCTATTTTATCATAACAAAAAAATAACAAAAACAAGTACAGCAATAACATTTTATCAATCCAGTTTTTTTGGTTCGGCCTTTGTTACTTTGTTCTTTGACTTGACTTACTCCTTCAATATTTCCTTGGTCATCTCCAAAAGCAAGTCGCATTACGTTTACACAAACTCCCAATACATCAATACGAGGGCTACAAACAATAGGTAAAACCCGATGGAGTACATTGGTAAGAAATTGGGGAAGTACTGGAATGGTCCCAATGACGTTTTGTACAAGCTGGTTAAAAAAAAGTAATTTATAAGTGACGGCTTGTTTGACTGGTACATAAAGTTGGAATACATAATTAGTTGGTTTTTGCCCATGAACTTACTTCGCCAACCCAAACTACTGCTGAAATTAAACGCACAGCCCCATTTAGAAAATATTCTTGAAATGGAGTGGGCCCTAACATAACGCCCATGTTGATCTTGTCGTTATAATCCGGCCTTTTTGATAATGCTGCCATAAATGCTGTAGTTCCCCTACATGGGCATTTCCAATTTATACTCATTAGTAATCTGTGCTACACAACCATCCATGTATTATATCATATCACTAATATCTATTAGCACTCACATGGAAAACCCAATATAGTTGACTTTAGGTTGACCGGTTTGGTTAGTAATGTAATCCACCATGGCTGTCACATCGTATATCCCAATTTCGTGAAAACTAAAAAACCCAGCACGCAACGTTTAAGATTATGTACCTGACCTAAGCTAAGGCAAGAGAAGGTGCACAACACATTTATATTTTGGTTGAACATCTACATACCTGAAATTCCAGAAACTATTGCTGGACAATGGAAATTCCTTATGTCTGTATGAATAATCATTCCCTGTAAATTATGAAATAGTACAATAACGAGCATAGCATTAGCTTCTCAGACAGACGTAGTGTAATCAATCAAATCAATGAGCAGTACGTAATTATTATACAGTCCACGCAATGGCCATTCCAGCCACTTTAAGTCAACCACAAAAACATGTTTTTTGTCTAGATTTAGACGAATACGTACGAGATAACAGAGAAAGTATTTACCTCTTTGATTCCCAAGCCAAACATCATACCTGTATGAAACAAAAAATAGCAACTTAAAAAACTATTTCGCAATTACACTGCCTTCAATTTGATGTAAAACCACATTTCGTTTTCATGTTTGATGTTGAAAATTTATAATAATTATAATTTTTAAATTTGTCAGTAAAAAGCATCAAGTTATTTTACCCCTCGTCTGCCAGGACAAACGCTAATGCATCGCGTATAGGATAATTGATAACCCAGTCAGCAGAAGACTGGAAATTTCCGTGTTGCACGAGCACTGGATACTTTGATTGTCTTTTTAACCTTAAAGCTGTAGCATTATTTGGATCGACACTTCTACTATGTGGAATCCTATGCATTTCTAAAATATATCCATCCACCGTTGGCACCAAATGCGTTTCAGCCGGATATCCATTTTTCTTAATTAGGGATACCTGAAACAAAAAATTAATTTTATGATCCTGATCCAACGCTTTCAAATTTCCATGTTTCTGCACAAAACTAGTAAACATCACCACACAACATGACCACACAAATTAGTAGGAATTAAAGTTTTGGGTTAACTTGAGACACAGCACAAATTATTATCGTACCGTCGTCGGCGCTTCTGGAATTCGTCGAATTTTAGCTTTCGAACTAATTAAACTAGAAAGTAGTCGGGCATATTCATAAAGTGATCTAAATGCCAGAGAACTTTCGATGAAAACAGTACTGATAACCAGTAATGTCCACAGAACACGTGTACTTTTCGAAAATTTCATGGTCGCTCACTTGGACTTAACCTTAAACTGCATAATACCAACTTAACTTGTTTTCAAAAATAAACTTTATTTTGTAATATGCGTGGTGGCTTCAAGTGCTGATTATCATGTTGACAATGAGTTTTGACCCACAAGATGCTGATACTCAAACAGTGTAACAACAAAGGATGCAAAAACTTTTAATATTATCATTGTCACACTCATACTCAAATTGACCAACAGATTATAGATATTTTTTTGCAAACTTTTAGCATGCCATGCATAATATACCCACACAACAACCACACCAAACCAGCATCATCCAATCACCACGATTATTGTGGCAAGAATATTAGGGACCTCAGGCGCCTCCAAATAAACAAGCAACTATCACTTTATTCCATTTTTCTAAGTGGACTACTAATTGTGGTGGAGGGTGATTGTCCAAAAAACACAACACGTCGTCATCACAAAATACGTTTGAATCTTGTTTTGTTGGTCAAGATGAGATACAGTATAATTTTTTTTTCGTTCGTGCGACCCTTTTTTCAAGTTTACTGAACTTTTACTGCTGCACCTTCACATTTAAACAATTGGCACTATACCCCCTTATTATATAGCACTCACTTATAGGCAAAGATGTTTTCGAACACATAGATTACTAAAAGATATGATTAATATGAATGACCAATATAGCGAGTAACAGTGACAGTGGCCGTTTTACTTACATCATGTTACTCTTTTTGACCAAATGACCAAATTATGCATGTCAATTATATTCCACAACGAGAGATCTTCAAACATTTTTTTCTGCAAAAAAAAGGATCCACTACCAGATAATATTCTTCTCCGTAATGGTAGAAGGCATCCACACATGTGCGCGTTACCTGTGTACTGCAGCCAACTAGACCAATAATAAATTCATTTTTTATGCGGTATAGTAGTGGCATCACCTTCATTCTTACTCAATCATCATCATCGGCCAATGATGCTAGTTTTTTAAAAGAAAAAGCATCTTTGTACTTATCTTACACTACCTTCATTTTCATGAGAGGTCTGAATCTGAATCTTCTGATGCTGACGCCATGTACAATCCGCTCCATTTGTTCATTTTGTCCATACACCATATAGTTGATTGTTACACAGTTCTTTGTTTTTGATGTTGGCTACTTTACTACCTACTAACACAACAATGATAAACATACCTATAAATGTCGATTAACGTATTATAAAAAATATCTTTGTTCCCTTTTTATACCTATATGTTATGCATTGTGTTGTTTGTGTGTGTGCTTATCAAAAAATCAAAGCGACATTCAAAAGAGCGAGCAAAATTAGTGAACTACAAAAAAGGGACAATTTATTTTCATATAACATATTATATGACCAAACCAAACCACATATTACACCGTGCAAAAAAATTAATGCACATACATTAGGATCATCACAAAAAATAAATATAATAGCTTCTCTTAAACATCATCATTCCCTCATTTTACTTTTATTTATTTCTTAAGCTGACCTATACCTGTAACAGGTAGGCTAGCCAGTGCGCATCTAAAAAACTGTTACATTGTATGAATATCATCCTCATATCCAACATCACATCTTTCCAATTCCTTGATATGTCAAACATCTTTCAAGATAAGTGTGAATTCACGGCATTGCATTACTACTGCTAATTTCGTTTTCTTAAAGAATTTGCAGGAATGACTAGACTAGTATGATATGATATATGATACATTAGTTAGTTACGTTATGTTAAAATATAAATGTGGTTATTTATTATGTAACACACGTTATCCATGTGACATGATATGCATATTCAAGTTACATTACAAAACTCCATTATGCCACATAGTTCTTGAACTACTCATCTGAACTGAACACTGAACCAATTTATTCAGTTTTTTTGACATTGTTACAACATCAACTTTGCGTTATCATTAGTAAAAACGCAAGTAAAGCAGTAGCAGCATAACAAAGATGCGATGTGAACTCTTTGGCTAAGTGCAACAAAAGTGTAGATGCAAAATAGTTAGCATTCTCAAACCATAGACAATGTTTGTTTGATGTTATCAAAGCTATAAAAAATCAAAAGGAATTCCATTAAGTTATTTACATGTATTGCACACGTAAACTCTATTTTTATTAAGATCAATGTCATAGGAAATTCTGATGAGCTGTACCCATAAAATCTTGGAATGAATCGTGAATGGGAGCAAAACATGATATGCAGTTGTTAAAGAATTTTGTGGCATGATTAAAGTAATTGTTAAAATGCTGGCACATCCACCAAAAATTCTATTATAATTAGAAAACAGGCAAAAAGTTTAAATTAAATGTTGAAATGTCACGGCGCAAAATGTAGTGTGAACTCATTTAAAGCTACGGTTTAAAATATGTGCAAATTAGATATGCACTACCAAATGAGATTGCAAAAATATGTGAATGACAAGCATATCAAAAATGATTACTTAACTTAAGTCTAGACTTGAATTAGTTGAGCTTAGAAAAAGCATTTTAAATCAATATTAAATCAATCATAAAAAATAAATTACTTTGATTTGCAAATTTTTTGTGCATTTTGATTGAATGAGAGCTCTATACACCCAAATCCAATATTATAAAACTATAATTTAAAGTAGAATTAAAATATACTTTTAAAACTGATGATTTGACGTAAACTTAAACTTAAATCTTTCAAACTAAACGCAATGTTCATGCAAAAAAAATGTGAAAACTAACAAAAAGCTTTTTATACTTTGTTCATTCATTTTTGGTTGAAGTTGAAAAACATCTTGCATCGGATTGGAACACTCAACTCACGAAAGATACCAGATGAGATTCATCTGCGGGATCATCAAAACATTATGCTCCCAAATCCCTTTGCTTGATGCAATGCAATGCTAAAATAGGTATGAAATGCAGTGATGTCATAGTCCGATTTTAGTCATCATCATTTTTTTGTTTGATTCGGTTTGTACTGAACGACTTAATTGGTGCTTTTTTGCAATATCCGGTTTTGTCATAAGTATCAGTCAAGTTGGTGTGCATAAAGCCGATTTTCCCACTTGTGGCCCCGTGTCACAGTGATAGTTTCTCAATTTAAATGATACCAAAACAGCCCAAACGGCCAGCAATCCTCCAACGATTACTTGGTGGTGTTTTAATTTTTGAGGCACTGGCTTTTGGAGGATCGTACCTGGTTTGGAAGAAACTTAACGATAATAGAGGTTAATTTTTCTTTAATGATTACCAATGCTATTTTTCAATCGCTCACTCTCTTTCATGAATTATGATCCATCAAAATTGTATTGTCGAATTTTAAAATAGTTGCTTAATCTTTTTATTTTAGAATTTCGTGAAAAAGCCAAGGCTAAAGCACCATGGGCATTGGAACTTTACTACAAAATGGGAGAGATGATGAGTGATAATAACAAAATAATCAGGGAAATTGATGAGAAAACGTGGGCCTACAACGAGGCAAAGATAAAGAAGAATACACAAAGTGAAAATTAGAAAGTGAATGAAAAACTCTAAACAGATTCATTATTAATTACAATTTGGAATAATTTCAATTTAAAAGCAAAACTTTTATAAAGTAGTGCTGTTTTGACAAGTGTCCAAGTGGCTGTTCGCAAATCCAAGGATATGTCCTTAAATTAAGTGTATCTGTGTCAGTTTTTTCCAAGTAAAACCTAAATGGCCAGAGCAATTTACGTTTTTAGTAAGTACATACTATTACCAGGTGTGGTGGGATATGCACTAATGCAAATCACTGCACCAAGTGAAGAAGAAATTAAAAAAGTAATGTGAAATAATCATTTAAAGTTTTAAACTTGCATACATGTCATGTATCAGGATTAAGATGCAGTTCTTGTGTCTTGTTCCCTGAACTTGTCTAATTGTTTTTTGAATTCCTTTCTGTTTTAATTTAGATTCAAGAATTCAATTCAACTGACAAAAGCCAACAGTTTGCTGCCGTTTTAAGAGCGGCTGCTAGTCCAAACGCGAAGCCGATGTATCGACAAAAACCTGGAGAACAACATCCCATTCCTGAGCTAGCAAATAACGCACAAGCTAAAAGATAGTTAATGTTGTAATGTTGAAACTATAGCTTAGTTTTCGAGTTTATTCTAAAAAAGGAATGAAAATACTTTTTCAATAGGCAAACAATGTAGATATATTAGATTTTCTAGTAGTCGTTTTCAGTAGTTTTAAACATAAAACCCCTCCTTATCACATAAAAAGCTATAAAAATGGCAGATTCCAGTGTATCCCAAAGCCAGTTGTCGGAGGACTTTATGAAGGATTTTAATGCAAGGAAAGACAATCTAAGCACTCAAATAAGCAAACTGTCTCTTGATTCTGGGGTTGATGTCAACGAAGAATTGTCCAAAATTTCTTCAGAAATTCAGAACATAAGTAAATCACTTCATGATGCTGTTATGTTTTTGCCATCATATTCTGTGAAGGTAGGAAGGTTTGTTTTGTGCTTGATTCAAAGTTAATTGATTGTAAATTATAATATTTGTGCTACTTGGTTGTTTAGATTCGTCAAAACGAAATTCGAGACTTGGAACGAGTACTCAAAGAAAGAGAGGAGCTATTGGTACCTAAGAAAAAATTTGGTTTTAAATCTAAGATGAAACCAACCGCCCCACAAGAAATACCAAGTACACCGTTAAAGCCGAATGAATCGCTGAATACTGTAATTAATATGTCAGACAAGGTAACTTAATGACTTCAGTAATCGAAGTATTGTGTTAATCTTTGACACTATTTTAATTATGCGACTGAATTGAATTTTTATGTTATCTATCCAACAGGATAACAATTACTTTACCATCGAGAACATTAAAAGTGGAACCGTGCAGTATGACCAGGAAAAACTAAACACAAACGACGTTTTGGTTAAAGAGTGTGAAAATTGTGTTATAATCCTTGTAGGAGGACCATCTACTCTTCGTTTGGTTAACATCAAAAATTGCAGATTACTGTGTACGTGAGATTATCGTTTTATAAATATAAAGCTTGATTTCGTACTTTTTAGTATTCATTCATTAACCCGGATATTTATTTCCAGGTGGCCCTGTTCGTACGTCAGTTTTTATTGATAATGTGGTTGATTCAACCTTATTTCTTTGCTCCCAGCAACTTCGTACTCACTCTTCAGAAAAACTAGATATTTACCTTCGAGTTGCATCTCGAGCCATCATTGAAGACTGCAAAAATATTCGGTTTGGTCCGTATAAGTGGGACCACGAAAAATCTGAAGAGCTGCATACAAGAGCGGAAATAAGTCCTTCTTTAGAGAGGTATGCACATGTCTAAAACTGTTTTAAATGATATGATAACACACACAGTACACATTAAATATGCTTATGACATTTTTAATAGATATGATGCAGTTGACGACTTTAACTGGCTATCAGCAACACAGTCGCCCAACTGGGAACTTATTCCTGAAAATGAATGGAAGCCTTTCTCTAGCATGTAGTTTTTAATCGTTTCAGAGCGTTTACTAATTTATGGAAAGCTTTAACTTGTTATGTAATTACGATCAAATGGTATAATGGGAAATAAATGCTAAAAATATTTAACAACAAACAGTGCTTGCAATTAAGTTTTTACTTTCGCTTTTATTGTGGATTTTTACTTTTTCAACTTACAATAAGTTTGCACACGTATAATTATGAGTACATCAATCAAATCAGCATATATTAGTATATCAGTGCTATTTTCACCGACAATTAACAAATTCACAGACTCACAATTTCATAACCTACTAAAATTATCTATACACTTAAATCTAATAGTCGTATAACCCATGGAACTCTCAGATAAATTTTTGATCACGATGTTTTTAAAAATGTACAATATCTTCATTAAAATGCTTTATCTTTGAGTTATTTTAGTCTTGTTGAAAAACGAATACCTTATTTGGCCATTTTGATAGTTACACTTTTAAAAAAGTTTTCAGCATTTACCACCATTTATTCTGTCTCAATAATTTAAAAGTTAACCATAAGCAGTAACTGAAACAATATTAATGTTGAGCAAAAGATTTTAAAAATGCATACAAATTTCACGACAACTTGCTCTACCTGAGAATTTTTTGTAATTGCAATTTGCAATAAAAATGTCAAGCCAAAGATACTTTAGCATCTTTGAACAACTTAAAATTGAATCTAGACTAACTATTCTGCAATTATTATTTTGTACGTGGTATCATTTACTTTTAAATGCTTTAATCATAAACATACTTGTAGTTATTCTCGTCGTCTCTTCTTGTACGTTTATGACACGGACGGTTTTTTATCATTGTCTTTAAATTTCGATTTTGTAACGTAGTTGAGAAGTTTTTGTTTAGTTAATACCTGATATCTCCCTTCCCAGTTTTCCCCCAAAGTTAAAGAAAATTTCCCATATAAGCAGTATTAAGAAGACTTGATCGGCAAAATGCCTTTATTTCGTACATAAATATAAATCTTAACTTTTCTAAGTAAATCAGTTAACAGTTTGTATATGCGCAAAGTGAGTTTTTTGTGATTGTCATTCATTACATATTATTTGATATTAGCTTAGATTGTCTTTTTTCATTATCAGTCAAAAGCTTGCTTTCCTTTAATCGATCTGAATGTTGCCCATCAGTTCTAAATTAAATGCAATGCTCCTCAAAAAACATTATTTGCATTTCGAATTGATCAGTCTGGACTTAAAAATATTACATAATATCCACCTTAAAAGTTTTAGCAAATGAATTTAAATAAAAAAAGTGAACTAGAGAGTTTAGAAATTTGCCAGTTGTATATTTTCGGAGAGTTAAAAATATAATTTGTCTACCATTTGAAATTGATTACTGCATTGTAACTTTTTTGAAAATTTACAAACATAAAATAGTTTAAATAAATAACTGAAAGTGATTGAAGAGGTCTTTGTGTCAATTACACTACATCTAATATGGCCAAAGTTAATTTGATTTTAAACTTAAAATTGTCTACGTAGTTTTAAAAATTTACCAAGTTTCCTGAAAAATATAGGTGGGCAAAATTAATGGTGGTATTTGAGTTCTAGTAATCATGCTGCATGCACAATTTGTATCATGAGATGAAACGTTGAACATGAAGAGGGATAATTTTTCAAAACACTTCTTTGAGTAATTATCATTAAATCTCAGGTATTCAATTTAGTAAATTCACTGCCTACCAAGCTACAAAAGTGTTTGCTAAGATTTTTCTAAAAGACGACAAACTTTTTTTTAAACCGTTGATCCCAAAAGTAAAGCCTTAAGAAACATGAAGCATTAAAAGTGAAATTTTATACACAATTTTAAATACAAGTGGTAATTTTACAATTTTTGCCCGTATAACCAAAAAATATCTGAATAAGTGTCAGGAAATTTTTCCCTGTTATGAAGCATTGCATGAAGGCAACAATTTATAATTAAAATCTTATACAATAATCCCTATTTATATATGAAACAGTTTGTCCTCAAGTCATGTTTATAATCAACGAGGATATTTCTATTATGAAATGAAGAATTTGAAATTATAACCTGTACACTATACATTATAAACAATTTTTTTGTAAATATTTATGTACATTAAAGCTTACATAGTTCGTTGTAGATGTGTTAATAGTACCTGGTTAAATCTATATTCTAAGTTAAAATGTGTACGTGTTACGAACAATTTACAACAAAGGTAATATGTAGGGTAAAAAGCATTAAACTGGCTATGCTTGAATACTTGTAATTTTTTAATGAAGTAATATTTTGGTGGGATTATAAATCTTAAATTTATCATCGCGAGTATTTAAAAAAAGAATAATAAGCATATTTGCTTGATTATTTGAAACCCTATATCATGGCACTATATGAAATGTAACCCCTGTTGTATGGATGGATATATGTATTTTCAAAAATTCCATCAGATTTTCTTTTTAATTCTCTGACTACAGTTTACTTTCCAACAACCATTTGTATCCCATTTGCTTTAGGCATTCGCAGCATTAACCGTTTTCTTGGAGCTAACAGTCGGTGGTAGTGGTAAAGCCGGTTTTGAAGTTTTAGCTGTTAAGTTAGGTTGCTTTGGTGGTAGCTTAGGGTTCATTCCTGGATTAGTAGGATGAGCATGTGCTGTAGGGCGTATCCGATTTCTTGGCCCTGCTCCAGGCTTGGCCATAAGCTCCCCGTCACTGCACAGAGCTTTCAGGAGAGGAAGATCTAAAGCTTTACACTTGGCACGCAGCGACGCCAGGTCTATCTCGCTTGGCGTTGGTCTTTGTAGCTTTTGTATCTACAAAAAGATGAATTAAAGTTTAATATTAAAATACAATGAATTGAAACTTTGTCAAACGATATTTTTTAATTTACATCTTTTTGAAAGCTTACCTGGCCATGTGAAGCACTCATTGGTTTTGCTGCTCGTTTGTATGGAGGTGGTGGAGGAAGGTTGTAAATTGCATGAAGCCTCTGCTCCGTTTCATTTGTAGGTTGGGCATACAAAGACTCCTCAGAACGGGACATGAGTTTTAGACGAATACGGTCATCCACATTGTTCAAAGCGCTTGCAGCAGATATTGTCGTGGGTGTTATCATTAAACCTCCTGATCCTGCAGTAGTTCTACCACTAGACATAAGTTGTTGCATAGCTTTCCTCATTCCATTTTCAACAACAACGTTACCGTTGTTTTTGTATGGTGGCAACGGAGGCGCTGATTGAGTTGAGCTTGGATAATAAATTGCAGCAGAGCTGTTACTCCCTGCAAAGCTTTGGGTTGAAAGAAACTTTTGCAAATTTTCTGCGTTTAACCCGCTTACTCCACCAGGACCGTAATAGCCATATTGGGATGACGAGCAATGAGATGGAGCTGATCCCATGTTGTACAGTGATTGATAAGAATTGTGATGGTATAATGAAGATGTGTTCATTGTAGCTGCTAGACTTTGATTGCTCAGTGATGTTCCCTGTGAAGTCACAGGAACATTGACAGGTGGGACCGGTTTCGTTAGGACGGATGTTGTAGTGCTGTTAGTGACAGTGGTGGTGCTCTTTGGCATTCTTCCTGGCAAAGGTGGTGGTGGTCCGTTTGGATTATTTTTGCTGACATTTCCACTACTTACAGAAATTGGATAGGGTGGAGGTGGTGGAAGGTATGGAGGAGGAATATCACTCATAGAGTAGGCGCATGCGATACCGTTGCCCAACATGGGATTACTATTGGTAATGGTAGTATAACCCAAACCTTTGGAATCAAAGTATTCCTGCTGACTCACACGTGGATCCTTTGGGGGAAACACAACGTAGTCCAGGTCAGAGTACAACTGTGCTTTAAATTGTTGTATCTGTGAGCGGGTTAGTTGGTTGGTGTACACTGTGGTAAAGCGTGGATTTCCTGCGGATGTTGTACTACTTGGGGTAATCTGATGTGAGGAGACTGCCAAAGGCATTCCTTGATTTCCAGGAACGGAAAGTGAACTAATGCATGAATTCTGTCTAAGACTGTGTTCAATCCCTTGTTTGTGTGTTGGAATCATGCCGTTCATTCCGGAAGGAACAACGGAAGAATGGGAAAGAGAAAGACAGCTTGTAGCAGCAGGGTGTACAATAGGTGCTCTAGATAACGGTTTCAGATTTTGGAGTCCAATAAGAAAATTATTCAAATTATTAGGCACGCTTCCACATTTACCACCCATTCCGCCAATGAGACCTGTTCCAAGATATTGTTGAGTTTGTTGTTGAGTATTTGCTGGTACCTGGACAGTGCTCAAAGGTAAATGCTGAGCATGTTGCTGTTGCGGATGATAAGCTTTATTTTTTGCAGAGGACGCATGTACATCAATGTAGTTATTTGGGCGAATAATTACAGGAGCACCGGATTTGCCTGGGTATGGAGGAGCTGGTATTGTAGGCACAAATGGTTCCTCTGCAGCAACAGTGTCGTAAATATTATCTACACTTTTCGAATGCTGTAGCATTCCCGAGTTCAGTTGCTGAGTAAGATGGTGTATTGGAATACGTGGGGGTCTGTACAGGACTTTGGCAGTGGCAGGAATGGCAGTTGGAGCAGGACTAGCGTATGCCGTTTGAATTTGGATCTGTGGCTTTGTGGAAATTATTCTCGCATCAACCGGAGTCGAATCATTATCCACTGTTGTTAAATCAGCCATGCTTTTCCTGGGTTTTGGAGGTGGCTCTGGTCGCTTGCCCTCAGAGAGTAAGTTCAGAGCCGTGGTGGACCTGGATGATGGTTTTGATGGCAATAAATTGCTTTTCGTTGGAAGTTCAGAGATGCTTGCATGCACAAGTAGCTCTGGTTTTCTGCGTGGAAGTGTACTCATATTCACTTCTGGTGGCGTAGGTGAAGATGGATTTGTACATGCTTTTGTAGGCTTTCCTACAATTTTCCACAGTTTATTTGAATTCGGTTTTTTCGGGAGTGGAGGTGGCATTAGTGGTGGAAGTTGTACGTAATCAGAATCAGTGTCAAAATTGTCACTGACCGTTCTCGTACTTGGATATCTCCCCTGTTGCAATTTTTCTCCGAATTCAACGTAATTATTCATTTGGCTTGGTGGAATTGCGGGCATAGCTCTACGTGAAATGTGTTGTTTTCCTTTGTCTGTACTAATTATATTAGAACAACAATTGGATTTGCCATTCTGTTTCGAATTCTTCAAGCACTTTAATGAAGCAATTTTGGGGGTCAGTCCATTTTCTTTTGAAGGCGACACCACATTTGTGCTGTAACTTCGTCTGCATTCCTTTCCACAGGTTGTATAAGTACCTTTGCCACTCTTCGTACATGAGTCTTCTCCATCACTTAATATTTTCTCGGTTTTGTGCTTACAGACACCATTTGCATTATCAACTTTACGATTAGCCACACAGCTTCTTTCTTTTGGAACACACTTGCATGATTTCTTTTGTGGATCCACCATCTTCACACAACTATACCTTGGCTTTGGCTTAGGAGCCTTAATATTGCTTTCACTATCACCAACTCTATTTTTAGTACAACTATCTTTCTCTTCAATTACTGAGTACTGACGTTCGCAACTATCATCCTGAGAACCATCTTTGGTCTTGTTCGTTTCCTGCTCTTCACTAATTTCACCATAAACATGCTCATCTTCCAATTTGTACTCTTCAGCATCCTCCCTACATACTTTTTCCTGCTCTTTGTTTTCACACTTGGTTGACTTTTTGCATGAAGAATCAGAATGCACACTGCCATTGCAATTTCCATTTTGGTGGTCTTGTGACATTCCTTCGTCTGATGTAATATCAACTGCTTTCAGTGTGGAATCACTAATCATAGACGGTGTATTATGATGTTGTCGTATTAATGGCTCTCCGTCAGTTTCATCCTCTTCTGCAGTGCAACAAGTACATTCACAATGTCCTGCACAGTCACCTTTCTCTCCTATTGTTCTAACTAATATGGACGATCTACACGGAGACGTTGTTTCAGTTTGTTCGTAGTCTTGCTCACAGTCAGAATCGCAATACCAGTACTTTGCTTCTCCATCCTCCCCACAGTGGTGATCCCCGTCGTGGTGACTATTCGAAGAGGTCAAGGCTGTTGAATTCGTATGGGATGTTAAATTACGGTGATTGCCAGCATGTAGCCTTGTGAGATGAGCTTTTGAAGGGATTGATATATGTTTATGATGGTTATGATTTAAGGATTCTAAAGATGTTGAGTTTCCTGTGTTGTGAGTACGTTCCGTGCAAACATCAGAGATTTCTCTAATCTCCAGGTCTTCTGTAAATCCACAAAAATAAAAGGAAAAATTGTTTAGTATAACTAATTATACACTAAAAATGCACCATTTTATAAGGTACGCTTGTGTAGCAGTGTGATTTTGCGTATGCACTGTGTGCGCTGTGAAAACTGAATGAGGAAAAAGGGGTAGAAATTGTTACAAAAAATATTATTCAAAAATGCAGCCTCCTGCACTCTACACTGCATCCAAACCTGGCTACAGTAAAAACTAACTAGAGTCTGGTTACTAGACATCATGTTGCAGGGGAATCTTCAAATCTGGGCATCATTTTATAGCTTCACACAGTGCACTGCATAAAAATACTGAGGAGAGCAAAAAAGGAAACAATAAAAAGTGGTTTGTTGTAACAAACCTTCGCTTCCATCCAGGCTATAGACACGGTCGGATACTATGCCTGAGGTGGTATTGGATGAGGCGTTGCTGATGACAGAAACTCGTTGATGCTCACTGCACTCTCCAGTGAGTAAAAGCCCATCAGCCCATAAAGATAAGTCCAGCATCTTGTTGTCATCATGTTTGGTAGACGAGAGTGTAGAATTACAGCTCGACTCTCCACCGGTACTACTGAGGGAGGAAGCCTTGTGACCATTGCCGTTGTGGTGGTTGTTGTGATGCTGTTGGTCAGAGGAAAGAAGTAGCTTGCCGCTCGTCAACGGAAATTGATGCGTGGAACGGCAAAGGAGAAGGAGGTGTCGGGGGACTAGCTCTGAGGGTGCAGTAAAGGATAGTTTTTGAGTCGAGCCAGACCAAGGGCAGGGGACTCCTCGAATTTCAAATTTTTTCCTCTGCAAAATTTTAAATTGGAAAATGAGTAATAATGCTTCGTGAAATAATCGTACTTTTTATTCAGTATTTAATATAGTAATGTTGATGAAATTACCTCAAAATATAATTTCGTTATATTCGCCCACAAAAAGGTAAACCGAGGCTGGTCAGGAATTTCATATGCACCGGAAGTATTCTGCAGAATTATCATAAGAAATAATTGTCATTTTTGTTCCCGATAGGATTACATGGAGAAGTTTTGAAAGCTGAAGTGTGATTCAAAAACTTACATGATATATTTCTATTCCTTTCGGAGTAACACCAATCCAAGCTGGAGCGTCTTTCCCCTCTTTGGTTTTCAGTGTCATTCTGAACACGTGCATGTTATATTGTGGCATCACAGCACGTATAAATGCCAACCTGGCTTGTTGCTGACTTAGGCCAGCACACGCCTGGTGAGACCGATGCAGGGATGGACCAAGAGTGGATTTCATAGAATGTGTCCACCTTGGCATCTCCTGACATGGTCTCCAATCCCCAAGTTCTGATTGTAAAGCATACGCAACGGTTTGTACAAGATTTGCTACGGTACATCTTGGGGCAGTTATTAAATTGTGTCGTAGCTGTAGATAGTAGTGGAGTAACGTTACAACATCACTGTGGACAAAATAAAGAAAAATTCTTTGTGTTAAAAATGAGTTTTTGCATTTTTCATAATCTTATTCTACAATCATTGAACCGCATCTATTTTTACACTGAAGTGGAATTCAGAGTAAGTATTTAACTGTTATTTTCTCTTATACAAATTCCACATGCTGTGCACCCCAGTGATCATGCTTGGCTGTCAAAAATTAAAAGACAAATGATGGTGTAGGCTGACATCAGTGATCACGATCACTGACACTAATCAAGGTAATGTTCTCGTTATGTCATGCAACGTCAACTGTTGGTAAAAATAAAATCAATGCCCTTTTTTGACTAGTAAAAGGAATATTTTTTGTAAAAGTTTTAAGCTTTATATGCATACTGTACTGAATATTAAAATATACATTTTGAATCTCATTCCAGAATAGTGCAACAAAAAAGTTAAAGGTCAATTAGACGTCCTCTCTGATAAGCTGACATTTTCAATCAATCAAAAATTTTGTTTGACAATCATAGAGAACAAAGAGTATTCAAGTATTTCAAGTTGTCAATTGGAAAGCAATACGGCATTTTATGCATAATATTTGAAAGCTATCAAGTTAAAAATATAATGTCAGTTGAAAATGTAGGCACACATGCGTTACAACGGATAATGTCCTGCAGTGCCACACTTGTGTCACTCAAGTCAAGTCACACTCACACCACAAAAGTTATAAATGATTTCTTATACACATCGTCTGAAAAATCCTTTTTATGAAATGATGGAATAAAGGCTACAGCATTCTCTGAAAACGATTAGTGTAAAATGTGTCAAAAAAGATTTATAGTTTTCACATTGTCCCATCGCGTGTAAGTGGTGTGGGCTTTAAAATATGTGTTTATTTATGGCGCACAGCAAGCAGGCCTGACTCTGGTTTTCTTATAAATTTATTTTTATTGCTCTTTTGTCATTTTCACTCCATTTTAAAATTTCATCTTATTTACAAATTTTTACATTGAAGAAAGAGAAGGTTGAGTAGGTTTAAAAAAATTTTAACGTTTAATTTCCAAGAACAAATCACTTACAAATTTTGGGGTAATGTTTCCAGATAAAAGTGAACCCGAACGTGAAGAATAAGGGCTGGCTTATTTCTTTCCTAAAAAATCAAATAAAAGTTCAAAAAATTAATCAAACATGAAATTACCAATCACACTTGCATTTTACCATGAAAAGAATTAAAATTTTATTAAGCATTTTAGCAAGGGAAAAAGACATAAAAAGATACCAAACAAATGCATTTGAAGCGACTAGCATATCATTTATATATTTTTTATGTAACGTTTCCACATTTTTCCTCCAGGCACACTTTTAAAGACAGTGCAGTGCAACCAATATTCAAAAAATTCTTTTGAGATTTTTTTATCGTTAATGGGATGTGGCCCCTGAACACTATACTTAAAACATCGTTTGTGAGGATGCAGAGATACTGGTACTTTGTTCATGCCATGCCATGATGGATAATCCCGAAGCTTGACTGGCACAGTGCAGCAAAAAAAAAGATCAAGGTGCACATATACAAACCATCATTATGCATAATATTTTTTTCCTAATGCAAGAAAAAGCGTTATCAGCAGCAGCATCATCATCGCCACAACTTTAAAAATGACTGTAAGCATGCCCTTCAACTTTTTCAGGTTCAGTCAGATTGGCGTACAGGAATACTGTTTTGGACCGCAAGGCATGTATATTATGTGTGCATAGCTCCTAGGAAGATTTTTTGATCATCATCGTTGACTTGACTGTGATCCTACGTCCAACCTTTCTTTCTATCTTCATCTAATTTCTCCTCTAAGTAGAGAAGAAGAGTGTGAGGGAAAAAGTAAGAGATGGAGGATGATGATGCTTGGGGATGTAAATAACAGTGAATTATAATGGATGGATAGTGTATGCTGTATGCCTTCTCCTGTGTAACGTAGTATATACTACGCATTAAAATACATACATTTTGTGAAGCAATGTAAACGAGAAAAAAAACGGAAAAATGGATGTACATTTTATACCATCTCTTCAGATTTTTTGGTTTGAGCTTTTCAGTTAAAGCAGAGAGGAGATCGAAAAGTTTCCTGTCATTTCTGAAAAACGCCTTGGAAAATAGCTAGAGGCAAAAGGTATTTCTTTCTAGACGTTACAGCGATTCTTTCAAGTTTTATCTATTCCTTTTTTGCTCTTGAGTGTAGCTTTCCTGGAGCTGTTTTATGAGAACGCACTGAAATGTGTTTTGTCGACACGATAAATTGCATAAAACTGGAGTTAAGGGCAAGGGGGGTATTAGTCATCCATCACATGTAGGTGTCTCTAGTATAGCCTATATTGTTTTGAATATAAAAATGGCCATAATAGGTCACCTATGGTTAAAATATTATTTTATAAATTACACTAACTTGACATTTTAAGTTTTAGTTGCGCAACTTCTATAAATCTGTGTGAAATGCAGAAATGCAGCAGCCAATATGAATGTCCAGTAGTTTACGTCTACTCCTTTTGAGAAGTTTACAATTATTGTTGAGAACAGATCATTTAACTGACTAGATTCCAATTTTTGAATTTGTGAGTTTAAATGTGTAAATAAATAACAATTGAAAAATGTCTTCAAATATTTTGTGACTGGCTAGCTTAGTAATAACTGTAGATGAAATTTCCATTATTTTGTACGTTACAAAGTAACTTATTATAAAGCGTAAGCCCAAAGAAAAATACGAGAAAGATACAAAAAGAAAAGTATGTGAAGGAGATTTGATTTGAAGTTTTATACAAGTTGCAGTGGCTTGAAAAGCGTTACATACTTTTTCTGTACCTATCAATATGACAATGATCTGTATTCAAACGCAGCGAGAATGTTCACATTATCACATACAATATATACCTGTATAAATATACCTGCGTACATGAACATGTATTGATTCAAAATAAAAATCCGAAGAAAATTCAAGCCGGTTTTTATAATAATAACAATCGTATAATGATTATACAAGATACACAACAATCATTTCATTGCCTTTTTTTCTTGCTAGTTAGTTCAGGGTTCGTGCAATGATGATAAGATGGCTGGTGAGATTTAAATGAAACTGTAAGAGAGAGAGACTGACTGAAAGAGGAGAGGGACATAAGGTGTTCAAGTTTGTAAGAAGGAACAAGAAGCAGAAGACAAAGAAAAAAATCAAAATAGGACGCACCTCGTCGTACACAGAGATATGTTATAATGGAAACGAATGAAGCTCATAAAAATTTCAAAAGGAAAGTAGCTACCGGAATTGAGTAGAGTTTGGCCTGCGGGTATTTTTTTTCTTATGATCTAGCCTCAGTCACATCGTTATTCGCTTCTCTTCTACCTGACTGACTCCCTGTCCCTATTACTTTTGGTCTGATGTTACCTGTTGCTTCATTGCCTTGCTTTACGTTAAAATTATTTATCTGATAAGAAATACAGTGTGTACATAACTTTTAAATTCTTTTCTTTCAAACGAACGGAAAATACTCATGATGATATGACATACGCTTATGGTATGTTCTGTTCAAGTGATGGACTGAAGTTTAAGGGAGTATTATGTGTACATATAAAGAAATTGTATGTACATCTCTTTGAAATGAAAACAAGTATCATTATACAATGTTACACGCTATTTGTGTTCTATTATGTACGATTCAAATCATTATACAACTTAGAGAGATTTTTTAGGTGACTTACACCCCACTGCACTGATAGGCAGGGATTATGGAACTAAACTTCCAAAAAATCTAGGCTCAGATTTCTTTTTAAAGGGTAATTTATTTTTATATTCTTGTAAGTGTGTTAAAACTGAACATTGGGGTTTTTAGTACAACTCTCAATTCTTGGGTAAAGTCAGGTGGCCTGCGCTGGTACAGATAACCTTGATAAAGGACCCTCTCTCCTTGAGTTCACCTGTCCTTACCTGTTGAGTTGAAATTCCCATCTAAAACAATTTCACCCTTTTTGAGCCCTCGCTGCTCGCCATCTGCTTTCTATGAAAATAGTTTCAGTCTGTATAGAACCCTAAATTCCTAAGCTATCTCTTGGAACGTCTGGATATTAGGGTGGACGAATTTAATATATAACCGAACTGTTATCCATTTCATTGTTGAAAGGGGTATATAAACTAGGAAACATAGTAAATGCAATAGTTTACCTTAAGTCAATACGATCAATAAAATGTACCCAATTTTTTTCGTTTCGAAATAATTGCAACATTGTTTTTCAATGAGTCATCAAAATGGTTATTTCTTGTTTTTTTAGTTTGTTTTAAGGACTTGTCATCGTCTGGTGCCTCAAAATATTAGCCATTAAATTATTCTACCAATTAGGAAGAATTTGTAAAATGCCAAAAAAATCAGAGGAAGTGGTGAGCCATTTTTCTATCATTAGCAAATCAAAACTGGTGCCACTGCTGTAATTTTCTACTCAAAATTAGCTGTATGGACAGTGGACATTCTTCGCAAATGACTTGTTTTGCCAGGAAATTCGTCTTTCGTATTTTTCCCCGTTAATTTCATACACTGCTTCACGAAAAATTCAAGGAACATTAAACATCCTCTTGTGCCATTTAGAATGTGATATTATCCACCTGGTAAGTAAATATGTTATGTTACTGACGCCGCTTACACGTAGTAAACATACATACTCACGGGCCGAGCGATGATTGAATATGCGAAATGTGAATAGACAAAAAACAAAAAGGGTAATAATCACTAAATGTGCCCAATTTGCGTGTCAAGTTCGTCAACCAAGCAGTACATACTTCATGTCGACTGAGACTGAGACTAGCATTCATGATAATATCTTTCGGGGTATTCAATTTATGAGCAGCACTCCTTAAAAGCAGAAAGTTGAGAATTTTTGCAGTTTTCATGCCTAAGTTTCACATTATGCAGGAATGCAAGTCTCGATATTATTATTGTTTGCAAAAAAAAGTTCATTCACAAAAATAAATTTTTCTCAACACTTTAAGCATTATTTCAAACCTTAAACGTCTTTTCACTACAATCTTTTATGCATGTACTACTTACTGATTCATGAAACAAGAAGAGTTTTTTTTAAACAGAACTAAATTATTTATCAAATTTAATACACCACAAGCATGGCATGGGCTTGGTGTTAGTTTTTTTTTGTTTTTAGCATCCTCAATTTATTGCCCATTATATTATTAATAAATTTGACGCACTTGCCTACACACACGTCTTATAAAAATACTGCTATATTGTAGTCATTAATATCTACATGCTATAAATGCTGTCTACTTGTTTGTGGACGGACATTAGCATCGCAAATTAAGGTTCGTTCAGTTCTACCACTTTTGGCAAGGTATGTTACCAGTATATGTATCATAAAAATATTTCTAAAACAATGAGTATATTGTGATGTGATGTGAGATGAGATGTTGACAACTAACATGAATGAAAACTCATTGTACTACCACACCACATCACCTATCCCAAAAATTCAACTGAATTACTATCCATATAAGACAATTTTAAATGTTAAAGGACTGCTGAATAAAAAAACGTAGTGAACTTTGAAAAGACAATAGATACACGAAACTTCCACGATGGAATGATGAAAAAAACTTGCCATTGTCACTCAATTATTATTTACTTGAAATTACTATTTGGTTTAGTTGATCTGACCTTGTAAAAATGGTAATGGTAACGCATTATACAATTACTTAACTGTACTTCTCATGCTACACCGAATAGTGATTGTAATTGTAAGATCTATTATCAATGCCTTCTTAAGGCTATCACGCTAAAAACTCATAATTTGGCTAAGGTACATGACCTGAAAGCTTTCCAATCCCAATCAAAAAACTAACCTAATAGAGACAGAAGCAGTTCACTATCAGCTTTATCCTTCATCCTTACTGTATCGTCATCAAGTCATCATAGAAGTGTTCATTTATCTACTATTCATGAAAAATGATAACCCTGCAAAATTTCGTATTTGCAGATTATGCATCATTACAATTTTGCTACCTCAATTAATCCTGATAACTATCTATAACAATTAAGCTATATTTATGGTCCCATCCATTTTTGAGGATCTGAACTAACATCATGAGACTCGTTAAATGTGACTATTAGAATCAGAAATATTTGGCACAAAATTCAAGGGCAAGATTTTTACACTCATTAAAATTCCTACTTTGTAATAGCGTTAGATATAATGAAAATTGTATTGAATATTTGTCAGTTTGAGGTTTTAAACTCAGCTTTAAAATCTAAAGAAATTATCAAACAGCTATAAACGATTTCGTAAATAGCCTTTTTCATTTTGCGTGTACAAAAATATGACAATGTAAAATATCTGTAAAGATTATAAACGAAAAATATGATAATGACAATTGTGCAATTCCAATAACATGTATGTAAGCTTATGCAAACTGCGAAGGTGAGATAATGAGAAAAGGATTAAAGCGTATTTTAATTCGGTCGAATCCAAAATCCACACTAGTAGTAAAAACGAATGCAAAACAATTAACAATTTGCTTAAACGTGCTAGATAAAAACTAAATTAATATAAAACTAATGTTATGCATAAAATATTTTTTTGCAAACGAACTAGCACCTTCTGTTTGCAAATTTATTCATCATCCCATGATCATACTACATAATACCTTGAACAGAACAAAACGAATCATGAGACAAGACAAATGTTTGATATTCCTGTTAGTAAGCAGGTAAAAATTGTTTCAGTCGAAGTATTTCGTTGTTCTGATTATTATTACATATTTTATAAGTGAAGACTACATGTTGTAAATATTTATGAATGAATGAAGTAAGTATATGAAGGTGCCCGTCAATTATTGTTTTTCGAAGAAGGGTATGGTATGTTAAGGTGAGAACATGAAATATGTGAAGTGAATCCTAACGAGATTTTTTTCTTCATTTCGCAAACTCGGTACATGATTTTAGTACATGGCAAAAACTACTCTTGGCTGAATATTTTACATAAATTGGCTGTTATCATAGTCGTGTTCGTATTGGTCATTAGAAAAATGTGTAGACAATATCAATGTATCAAGCTTTCGATCAACTACACCTGCAGTTGTAGCAGCACATCAAAGATACTTGATTTAAATTTATACAGCAACAAAAGTAAGGTATCATTTTGTTTTCTTAGAGTTGAAAGTAATTTTTCATTTAAATCGAACCACGAATCAACTTACTGATAACAAGGTTATCGAATTAAATAATTATTTATGCGGGATTCCTCGATGATATTATAGGTTCCAGTGAAACCCAGTGATGAAGTTTAATTATATCGGTTGAAATTATCCGTTCATAATATCTAATTTCATCAAGAAATGAATTCATAACAAAAGAACACAAAAATCTAGAAGCGACAACATCTCTTTTAAAAGTTCCAGATTTCAAATTGAACACTTTCCAGCGAGACTAATTCTCAGTGCGACGTATGACGTATATGAATATTATTTTTTAAACACGATTATATGTCTGAAATAATCTGTAAGTACCAAACCAAAATTGATGTTATTATGGTACAGTATACCAGGTATGCATAACAAATAGCCACGTCACATGATGACTATAACGAATAAATGCGACAACCTAGGGAAGCACCAAAAACAATAAAGCATCAAATTTTTAAATAAAAAAGGAGTCCTATGTGGCGACTGAACCTCCATTATATGCAGAGATAATACCACAATCTTTAGGCATAAGTCCGACGGAATGGTGGGCACAGGGTTCATTTTAAAAATTACTTTTCAGCATCATCAACTCTGGGCAGGCTTGTCTTGTCCAGAAAACAGGAATAAAGAATTAGCCATGCAGTAATAAATCCAGAAAGGGTTACGTACTTAGAAAAACCTCACGTGTTTATGTATAAAAGATATTATATAATCAACCAAAAAGCGGAATGGAATGTCTGACATGACACGCATTGTAATAATGGCGGACGAGAGGAGACAATACGCTGTCTGTTCTTGTACTCTGTCTGTTTGTGCGCGAGTGAGAAACATGATTGCGTCTTGTCTTATTTTCATCACCATCTAAAAAAGTAACTCTACCATAATCCAACATGACTGGAGAAATCCCTTATATCGATCGTTAAAATTTCCAAGTAATCACGGTAATAACAGTAATAAGATTGTGTAAGAGTACACAAACGATGTAAGAAAATAGTAGGTTTTCATTGTCTAGCAAATTACATTTATTGTACTATGCATTTTTAGGGGCACGTTTCAGTGGCCTGTTACCAGAGCTGAAGCTAAATTTTGTGACTACTTAACTATTTTGCACTACATCTCTCATACTTTTTCAAACTGATAATTGCAAGCTCTTCACTTCAGTATCCAAAATAATATAATATGGACATGGTAAAATATACATAATCATCTATACTTATTTTAGAATCCATCAATCATCCAGCAACCACAATTGAAAATTTTGCCCAATTTAAACATTCAAATCCATATCAAATACATTTAAAGTATCTTACTAATTTCACACTAATCCTTGAACATTACCTGAGAATACATATTAAAAAAGTTAGTGTGATAAATTTAGTATTTATAGACACTGTATTTTTTCGAAAAATTCCTACGAGATTTATCTTTAAAACTCATCATCATCATACTATACTGACCAGTCAAGTAAGATATATCACCAGCTCTATGCTTCATGGTTTTTTCATCTTAAATTGTTTCACCGTATCAAATAAATGTACAATATAGTATTGTTGAAACACCTCCATACATGTAGTGCGTTCCCCTTAAACCTTTATACAATAATCCAGAGCTACAACTATCTTAACCACACCAACACCTAACAAGAAAATGTACAAGAACGGGTGTGTAGTTAAATGTTTGAAGACGATGGAATGATGCTCGTGACGGTTGTGACGATACAAAATTTTAACATCTTTTAGCCTCATGTGTGCATTTCATAGCGTTAATAGAAAACTTGCTTTTTGAGTTTGATAATGATGATAGGACTTGGTGTGATGCTCTGAATTGAAAGAATATATACCTGCGTACATGCATACTACTATAAGTATAAAATATATAGAGATTTTTTGGTGAATGTAACATAGCATTCTGAATTACAAGAGATAAGCATGTACGCGCTTCATGTAAGGTATGTAAATAAAAATGGCCTCAAGTCATTTTCTCTCGCATCTCATCTCTCTTCTTCAACTCAACGAAAACCCAGCTTTTATTCAGCGCAACTTCACATCTTGTTCGTTTGTGTCTGCCTGATTTGTCAAAAGCAAGAAGATGTATTGTTAAAGTTTACAGGTGTGTATCTGTGCTAACGAATGCATATAAAAAAGTAAAATAACAACAATAAGTACGTACATAGATACATAGTTGTAGAATAAAGTACGTAATATTTAATTTGAAACCTCTTTCCTATAATACTATTAGTTGTACTGCGTCTTCGTCTTCTCTGGTAACTGGTAACATCACAAAAAGAAGAGAGAGAACTCGTCTTGTCCTATCATTTTGTTGCATTCCTTCCTCAGCTTTAATACTTATGCCATTATAATCACATCCAAAATAATCTATGAATCTATGGTATGCGCCTTGTCAGTTACATTTTATCTACATATTATATGCATTTTGTTTTCAAAATGAGCAATGATGATACTGATGACGATAGGATGCTGCTTAACAATATACCACCACAGCCAGCCACATCTCAAGAGGTATTTTACATGTCAGATTTATACAAGTAAAATTTACATACAAACATAGTAAGTTCCATCTTATGTGCCTCTTCTCATAATATTCTACCTTGAGCAATATAATCCAATGTCAAGCCACTTCACCGAAAACATTATCATTCACGCATGACGAAAGGGTACATACACGCTAAAAGCCAGGGAGAGTGTTACGTTAAATTAGAGTTTTTAAAAAATACAACGAGGAAATATATATTTGTGCTGCTGAAAGTAACACACAATTACTAATAAGAAAAGAAAGTATTCCGCTAAGCTGCCATTGTCTGAACTAAAGTACAAAACATATTTACAGATTACCATAAAACTTACTTTCATACATTTGCTTACAGAGTATTGCGTAAAAAGTCGTTATTCATTGTTAATGGAGGTGATATACACGTCCATGGTATGCAAATCCAACAGGTATAAAAGTGTTATTCTCACAATATCAATATTTCACTAGCACAAATTTTTTGCTTCGGTGAATTGAATGCCTGCCGTAGTAATAAAAACAAAGCTCGTTACCTCTAGCGTAATTGAAAATCACCTTCACAGAAGTAAGGTCAAGAGAATTGCCAAATAAAACCGGAACTTATTTGTACCTTTCAACAGCTCATCAGTAAGCCAAAAATTTTAAATGTAAGTTAGAGTAACTTACGGGTATAGTTTTTTTTACATATTACAAGAATTTAACGATGAAGATGACTAAACCAAAAAATGCATTTTAGTCTTATTTTTAAGGTAACTCTTTGAAAATGCATTACATATTTTCTAGATATTTTTTCAACAACACAACCTTACTAATAATGATAATAATGGTAAAAGATAATGATAATAGTAATCATAATAACTAGGGAGGGAGAGGGGACTCCACAGTTTACTGCTGCAGGGCAAGGATTTGAAAAATACCGATACCAACATACATACATTGTATACGCAAAATAGTACACATAAGCATGTCAAAAGTCAAAATACAAGTCAGCAAAGCTAGGGGCATCAACAGGTAAGTATAAAAGGTCCAAAAACTAAAATGGTGTAAGTAATGATTTGATGAGTTACGTTTTCTGCCCTGATTCATCGAAAATCATCGTCATTACCATCTTCACCACAAAAATCATCATCCGCTCCATCATCATCATCATCATTTGTACTTAGTACACAAGTTGTACAAAAATGTACACATATAAGAAAAGAGAGGGAGAGAGACGAGAGACGATTACTGAAACTTTTTTCATCATAAATGAATGCATACCTACGTAGGGATAATGGGACTTTAAGATGATGTCTCGCAGCACGGTTTAACTACACATTTACTACGCAGTTGGGAAGCGAGTACCCAAAAAATTCCATTTTCTCTACTTGCTGCAGTCAGCAGCAGTCGACCATAATTGCATACACTCTGGTGAGCAACATAACATCAAGAATCTCCAGTTTTTTCTACTGAAGAAATTACTCACATTGCCTGAGAAGGGGTCATTTAATATGCGGGGAAGGGAGTATATTCTCCCACTTCCACCACCACAACAACTAGATCATGCTCATTTCTTCTCTGCAAGTATCCTAAATAAATTTAGGTACCCTCAAGGGAAAAAAATTCCAGAAAATATTCATCCTCAGCTTCTTTTCATTGCAGCAACACAAGCAAACAAACAACCTTCACAAGAAATTTTTGTCTTCTATATCGCTTGTACTCACGTAGTATAATAATGAATAATGATTGAAACGAAGGAAAAAAGTCAACAAAAGAATTTCAAAAGATAAAACTACAGCTGGTTCTTAAGAAAATACGTGTTTAAATATTTTAACCGTGAAGAATGCGATGAAGGGTACTATTTGATAAGAAGGTACGTGGAATACGAGAGGATGTTCTAATGGTGTACCCTACTCTACTAGGAATCAAAGCAGAGAAGTGGTTTTATTTTGAAGGTTTGCAGTAATCATCAATCGAATATATAGCTCACAATAATGTTCTGATCTTCATGCATCTGTCTGGAAATTGCGTGAAGGTATGTTACCTAAAAACACTTATGGATGGTAAGAGTAAATAGCAAACATGGGGATAAAGGTGGATCAACTACTTCTTAAAACGGAAAAATGTACCATCATTATCATCGCCATGTGGAGCGAAGAAAAAAGGGGAATTATCGTCCTTCAAAAAAATTTCAGTCATATATAAAAAAAATTGATTCGTAAGAATCTAATTACCAATTTACTATATACCTTATATGATATGATGATGTTCTAAAATACATACAAGGGGAAAATATTCAGATAAACTGACGGTGATGAAATAACCCCTATAAAGATAATACATTTTTCTTCATTGAATTGAAATTTCATATGACCCCAAGTGCCTAAACCTTGAACACACGAATCGATATATTTTAAATGCATATTAGAAAAAATCGGTTGGAAATTTTTTAAAGGAAAATTTATTGCTGACAATTTTGTATTTCTACTTAATATGACGAGAGAAAAAAAAAATTGTGAAACAATTGTTTTGTTTTGCTTTCTTCCTCTTCAACAGGAAGGAGAAAGGGTTGCGACTAAAAGACTGTTCTTCAAATGCACATCCCAAAAATATTTTTTTGAAGTTATTTCTCAAAAGAAAAATGGAATTCTTCCGCCGGTCATTTACAAACGTTTTACTGATTGCATTACATATCATCACTGATTTACGTTCTTGTTACTTATCACCAAGAGCCCTTTGATCAGGGTCCGGCGGTGGTATTGTGTTACACAAAGGTGATTTTCGGCTTATAATAACATGCACACATGCATAAATTCTTTTTTGTTACAAAGAACGCAACCATAATTGTAAGAGGGAAAAACGATGCTCCTACTCTACGCTGGTTCCATTTTGGGGGTCCTCCCTCAAAGATGCGGCAATAGCGTAATCCTGAGAGAGATAAGACAAGCTTGTGTTGAAATGCCGAAGTACCTTTTGTCTGTTCGTATGTCTAGTGTTCGGCAATGTGCTCTACAGTTATTTATTTACACTCATTAACTTAGTCTCATATTTAAGTTATGATAGGTTATTATGATGCATCCATGTGGGTGGCTTCATTCCAGAATTCTAATTCCATCTTACATGAATTTATAATAGATTTTATATACGACATGTTTCCTTTCATACAAATATTTTAAGACCTTAACCGTTTTAACAGTAAGCTCAAATGGGCTTTATAAAAAGTATTTTTTTCGTGGTACACAAATTTCATTTCGCAATATTGCTCCTTTACAAGAAAAAAGCAGATGCTTATAATTTGGTTATTTGTAAAGGTTTAAGCTTAGGATTATAAAAGCAGACAATTAATAAAAGTTCTACGAAAAGGATAATTTGTACAAAACAATTTTTTCAAGAACTTACACTTAGGGATCCAGAATTTTGTTGATTATTATGGTGATGATGGGATGATGAAGAACTAGAAGATGATGCTGCCGTAGACTTCCCATCTTTAGGAAAGTATTTCGACAGTTTCTCTTCTAGGTCGACAAAAACCCAGTCCGACCCTGTAAAATAAAAAGAGTTTAATAATAATTTTCACCAAGTTTTATTTTGCTTCATAAAATATGACGGGTGAAAAGTATAAAGATTAAAAAATAATTCTAGTCCGCATAAAAAACTTTTGGTACTGTGTCTGACTCACTGATCTCGTCAATTTCGAGAAGATGAAAACGTTTCTTGTTAAAATTAACTCAACCAATTTGAGTACTATCTTACTTATCAAACGCTAGTAAAATCGTGATGTTTTCATTTTCATATTTATGTGCTTCTTTATCTGACATTCAAAAAGTTTCTTTCATAATTCCGTCTTAATTTTAAGATGTGAAACGTTCATCAATTTTTAATGCAAAATTATTTTTTGCTCAGGTTTTCCACCTAAATTTAAGAGATTTTCTAGTATTTGTAAGAGGAAAAATAATAATAGATGTGCAAAACTAGTGAAAATATTCTCACGACTGAATCTTGGTTGGTCTTCACCAAGAATCGATTACCGTAAAAAATCTATTCTACTACTTTGAATAAATCATGACAAAAATTAGTTTTCTTTACATTAGATCAATTTTTAATGAATATGATCAAGTATGATTTGGATTTGAAACACCAGCTCAATGATCACCAGTCATGATCCTGATATTCAAATTTTACAGGAAAGGGTTAGTTTGCCATGAAGTACGTCATGTCATGATGTGTAATAATATTTAAAATCATGAATAGTTGGTTCACGTCAACAAAAAACAAACAAGCTTCAAATAAATGGTGTTGCGAGCTTTTTAACCCAGTCGTTAAATTTTTATTTATTTAAATGCTATTATGGTTTGCAATATATGCCTCTCCCTCTTTCTCTTCTTCTCGACTAAATGAAGCCCACTGGTTTAATTTTATCATGAAGATTATAAATACTAAAATGTAATTGACCATTAACCATTAGTTGTGTTTATCTTTCTAAAATAAATTGGGTTTCTTCGGTAGTCCCAATAGAACCATACAATAAGCATGTATATGTATCAATCTACCTATTACAGTTGTTGAAGATATTAAAGTAAGTAATGTAAGAGAAAAACAGAGAGTACATCTTTAAGAAAAACCGTGAAAAGTGTATGCACCTAAATACAACAACAATTTATTTATTCATTCCCTCCCTATTACAATATATAAATTTTATCGTCCATATTTTAGATCTAATCACGGGGAACTGAAGTGAAATAATATTGCTTCAATATATTTTGTATGGTAAAAGCAAGTCAGGGGATGTATAATCAAGCAACATAATAACATACTATAAATGACGGAATGAGCTTCTGGAATTGGAAAAATACCAATTTTGACTCACTCAAATTATGCATCAGACAAAAAAGATCCATATCAAAGAAAACTTCGACAATAAATATCTTTGTAATCATAAAAGTCTTTGGGTGATGCATGCCTACAATTTAAGTTTTTTTATAACATGACATTTCTCTCTTCTTTACACAAACTAACTTCACAAACTTCACAACAAGGCTTATTTAAACAATATTCATGTACACAAGAAGAAGTGAAAAGAGGGTTTGTGATGTGAGGAACAAGCTTGCAACAAACCATTGATTAACTAAATAAATCAAGCTAAGCATGCATTTGCATTGACATTGGCTAGTGAAAAAACATAAACCCTAGCTAAAATCCCTTATTTTTTTCTGACTAGGCAAATTAATCGCAGAGAAAAAAGGAGGAGTCGCTTCGTCTTCAGAGCACAAAACCAGGATATTCAATAATATACGATAATTCTAGCGAGTTTTTCCATTTTTGATCTGCCCACTTGCCCATTCTCTACTACCTTTGAGGATTATTATACGGTAGCCTTTCTAGGTCTGAAAATGGTAATTTCTTCAGATAGGGAATCACATTTTTAATTAATTTGACTGACTGACTTTTTCTCGTAACTATTCATTTTCTTGACTTGCTTTGCCTTCAGCAGAATAACCTTACCCATATTTAAGGGTGACGCAAGACATGGTAAAGTATACTACGTGATATACAACCAATTCCGTAAAAAACCACAACATAACATAGTTGCACTTTAAAGTAAGCGAATATACACAACAAAAAAATGGTGATCATGATGATGACTGATGACATCGACACGGAAATCCTAGCCAATGTAATATTAACTTTTTATGGGGCATTGTTAATGAGAATGCTTTTGTTTGCACCATCCCCCACATTTCGACTGTTGAGCATATGCCAATGACCGATCGATTCAACTATAAATTCTATCAATGAAAGAAATGAGTACATCATCATCACCTCTTTGTTTTTATTGTAGACAGAATGTCGTTCGTGATTTCGTTTATGGGCAATTCACTACTCTACTGGCTAAGGTTACATACAGAAAGTAAACGGTAATTGTATTTTTGTAGATTCAGTTGACTAATTTGACCGTGTTCGAATTATTCATAATAATAAGCAATTTGTTCATTAAATTTGCCCCATGTTCAACAGTTCAACCTTTGCTTAAAAGGAATTAGGATTTCTGTATAACTTTATTTGTGCTGTTCTTGATTTTCTTTCTTGTAATACTGAAGAACTGAAGACATTTGGTAAAAAATACTGACTTAAGCCGCAGACAAAATGTTAAAATGTTTATAAAGTATAGCATTAAATTGTTGTCGTTTTACATACCAGTTTTGATGGCGAGTCCAAAAATCTGGGGATGGACGACTCCGCGTGCCACCAACTCGCCTTCCACTCGATTCCAAATTGCGCTGCATGTTGTCTTCCCCTGTAAATTATCAATTCACACCTTCAAAATTAATGGCCCTTTCACATTCCAAATGTTTTTTTCTCCCTCTTACGCACACCAACAATAAGAAACTATCAACCATACAACAAAAATCACATATATCAAGAGAAGTAAAAAAGAGAGGAAATTTTTAGGAGTAAGTATTATTCCTTGACAGCGTATGTGTAATGTATATTTGTATACCATACATGAGAATAGAGTATAAGATGATGACCGGCGCTGATTGTAATAATGATACGCATTATTATCACTATTGTAGATTTTTAAAAACATTTTTTTGGCTTAAGGAATGGCTAGACAGGTGTTGGACCATTGTCAGTTGTAGTTGTGAAAAATTGTTAGCTTCGTACAATATCATTGGGCTTTATGCTACGTGTCTCGTAAAATCTGTGGCATTGAGCCATGAGTCCACAAGCCTGTTATAGGTTTAAAAAGGTGACAGAATAATAATCAATAAAGTGCCTTATGCCATACCTATCATAACACTTGGTATTTACTTCTTTATAGATCACACTTAACGTGGTTTTTATCAAATTAAGAATTAAGTATGCATAGAAAAATCTTTTTAGGGTTGTGTGAATAGAGTTTTTGCTATGAGTTTTTCACAATGCAACAGGTGGTTTCTATCTATCGGAATGTGGCCCACTTCTATTTAGTCGACGCAATGCTGCGTTGCTGTGATTCTTAGGGGCTGAGCCAGACCAGCATGTCAGAGATTCAAAACAAGACCCAAGACGTGTGTTATGTGTGTGCATGCAAGGAACATAAAATAATTTTGAGTGGCAAGAACTATATTATTTTGCGTTTCGCAGATTATTCCTAAAACGAACGTCAAGAAAATTGTTTTTCATTTAAGAATGGTTTACTATTAAATATCTTTTATGAGTAAATTCATGATTACAAAAAACAGTCCAGGGAAATTTTCCAATTTTCTTCATCTTTCGCTTGTAGCATACCTGCCTTTAAGGTATGATATGTTAATCACATTCCTTTGAGGTTTTTGGTTAGTTTAGGAATTCATAGCGGTTGGTAGTTTTAGGTGATATAATATGTACATACGAAACTTTGTATGAATTTTTTCCGTTGCCTGCTCTGTGTATTATTACGTGTGTGGAAAATTTTGTGATCGTTGGTATGCATTCCAGTTTTGCTTGCAATGGAATTCCGAAGAAAGATAAATAACCGCTGACAAAGAAATGAATGTGAAACGTAAAAGCATAACGTTAGCTAAGCGTACAATTAATGGCAGGTGGAACAACTGACACTTCAATGCCCACCACCATGATTATAAATTCATAACATAAAACAAAAATAAGTTCCATAAAAATCTGAAAGGTAATACTAGTGCTTTTATCATGACTTATTATTCAAATTCCAGTGGAATGTGAAGGTATTAAATATTACACTTGTCCGTATTCTTTCATCCAAAACAGAGAAGCACTGTAACTTACAAGGAATTCCAAAGATGAAAGACTAAATTATGAATTCTGCATGAACCTGTCTTGCTCGAAGGTCAAATGTAAATCTGTACACATGCTGTATCAGTAAACTCGTGTAAAAAGGCGATATCTCTTTCATTATCAACAAACAACATAAGACTATCATTGAGCAAGTAACTACATAACTTGGTATTTTGTTTGAAAAAAACTCAAGAAAAATGCGTTCTTACAGCACTTTGTGATAAGATGATAAGTAATTTAGCGCAAAAATCTCCTGTTTGTTTGTAACTCATATTTTATATTATATTCCTTTTATGGCATATTACATTTTTGTTTAATAATGTTGGAAGTTAGTTCATCACCATCGGCTTTGTATTTTCTTTTCTATGAAGATGATGACCATTTTACTCCCAGCCCTAGCAATACCATCATATCACTAGCATTGTATTGAGTACAAAGAAAAATGCGCATACCAACGCAATAATAATGGCTTAAAAATAATGGTAAAACGTGCTGCTTCGTGTGGTGGTCTTGTTCATTATATATTACATAAAACTGTCTTTCGAAATGTTACAATAAAGATCGTGAACAAAATGATGTTCTTCCTTAAAGAAAATTATTGGTTTGAAAAGAGTTTCAATTCTTTCATTTCTTCACCCAACAACAGCATTCCATTGCAATTTTCTTTTACATCCGCTTTGTGTTTTACAAAGGAGTACATTTACCCTAAATTTTTGAAAGAGGAAGAAAAAAACTGGCTACAAGCTCGGTCGCTTGGAGGGGGGAATGAATAAGCCCTCAGAAAGTTTAAAATCGTGACGGTAATAAAACAGTTTTAATTGGTGTAACAAACAATATAATAGTTATATAACAATGAGGGAAAAGGTGAAAATATACATACCTCTATTGAGATGAGGATCGTCTCTCCAGTGAGGAGTTCAACAGAAACACAACGTTGGTTGACTCCTGCATTCGCATTCAACCCGTCAACAGTCCCGCTTCGCATAATGATCCGATGACCCCATTATTCAACTCTGAAAACAATTTTAAAAGTCAAACTGTATTAAATATTTTTTCTACAAGAAAAGCTAATTATTTTAAAACAACCATTTTACAATCCTTTAATAATAGTTGATATGCAGCCAAAGTAAAAAAATCACAAATATCGGATCGGAGATAGAAGAAAACATACATACATAATATAGCACAGTAAGAAATTACGATTTAAGCAATTTGTACAAACTGAAAAGGTTAGAAAATAAGTTATTCAAAAACAATTTGCAACTAAAGTGCGCTTTTAAGATACGCTCACCATAAACTTCATTTATCTCTGTTTTGACAGATTATCTTCATTCAAACCCTGACTCTGCGACTGTCCTTTTAAAGTTATGCTTTCTTTCTTTATTCAAACACTTTGCTGATTATAATGACATAAAATATTTACGACATAACGTTTAACAGATAAGCATGCGGTAGAGGAATGACATAAACCATTAGCGCTTTTAGAAGATTTGATATAGCTTCTTCAAAAAAGCATATTTTGTGATTAAGAGTTTCGTCTCAGCTCAGTAAACTTTTGAAAGTGTGAATTTCGGAATAAGGAACGTTTTTATTGCTTTTAAAACTGCGGAAAATTTAGTGATGTTTTACGATGATACCGAGTTGCTGTTAGCTAATGAATACGCAATCGTATCGTATCAACGTTTTTTTAGAGGGTGGGCTTTCACAAAATCTCTTCTCTCAAAATGTATGAATAGTAAAGTCAAATTAAACTTGTCAGTTTTGTTTGGCAACAGAACAGGTATTTGTTACAGGAATGTAGAAAACTTATGGAGTGCATAGTGCATACATAAAAAAGAAATGTAATCGCATTTATGTATTATTTACAAAAATGTACTTACACTGACTGCATACACAGAGGTAAGCAAAAACGCTGTTAATTCTCAAAACAAGCGTAAGTCTCTGTTTTATAGGTAAAGTAGTCATAAAAATTACTCTATGATTCATAATTTCGGATTTCCCTTCAACTCACTTAACTCTCTACTTTTTTATTTTGACCGGTGCGTATAATTAATTTTAAGCTAGGACTTAAAAGGACTCTCAGTCAGTTAAAATTAGAGTCTTTTAGCTTAACTTTCAATTTTAGATAGTTAATTACTGTCAATATAATATTCACTTTAAGTTATATAAAAAAGAACATGATCCTTAAATACATGTTTGTTAGTGAGCATGAATGTGCTTTCTCCGTGATTATAATGTTTACATATGAACATGAGAAGCGTTGTATGAGAAAACTATTTCGCACTTCAGTACCAGAACCAGCTTTTGCTAAAATTTCCTTTTCTAATTTTAGAAAATAATAGCTATCATGTCAGAAAATTGTCATTATAAATTATTGTCATTCGTGTTGTGAAATAGAACTAATGTAGATTATTGCAGTTTGCAGTTCAGATTCCGAAATTAACATATTCAAAAAAAAAAACTAATCAAAAATAACAAGCATATTATGGCTATGGAGCAATAATTATTTTGTATTCCTGTAACCGTTCATTTTTGAAATATATTTTAACGACAAGCAACAAAAGTGATACGAGACCAGTTCAACGGTTGTACACTTTACTTTAACTATACGGTTACGGTACTTCAAACAAGAATTTTACATTAGAAGATGGTATGCGCATCAATACATATGTGTACGCACATTTTTCTGAGATGAAAGGAGACGAGATGACTGTAATTCGTTTCTTTCGTCTCATCTACCACATTCCGTTGATCATGCATGATACAAGCTAAAGATGGATGATGACAACCAATAGGTCGGTCTCGCACAGATCAATGCACTTGAACTTAAATACACCTACATATTCAGCTATTTTGGCATCATATAAAAGCATTTGGCATTGTATTCTTTAGATTGACGGTAGATAAAAATTGATATTGTGCACCAATACTTTCAGGAATTTTTCTCTTACAAGATTAAATTGAGTAGTAATAGTAATGTTTATGTACATCAAAACTTTGATGCAATCTTCTGACACTACATTTGCTCAAATTTATACTTGTTACATTACAAGAATATGGTGCTATTGCTAGACATGACATTCAATGACAGTTACGAAGAATTTGACATGCATGTAACGCAATTATTTCAACTATTTTGAAATGAAGAAATCATACCGGTTGTCCACAACAAACGTCTGCATTTTTCTCATGTCTAAAGATTAGTTGACTACAACCCGCAACATTTTTAGGTAACCAAGATGCCGAGAGGAGCGTCAACCGTTTGCCATGCATAGTAACCTAACACTAAATGCATTTCAAAACATCTCTCAGCTATCACATGCATGTGTTATTTTAAAGAAACTTCACAAATCTTCCGCAAGACATGAATATTGACTCCCTTTTATTTGCGATGTGCTCGTTTAGACGTCATACATACCACATGACAATTCTCATAATAGAGCAACTTATGATATCAGATATCTTCCAAAATGAACTTGAAAAGATGAATGCCTGATCATTTAAATTGCAAAAAAGAGCACAGCTTTTTTGTTTGCTCTGACCATGGTGGCTCCCTTTGTCATGCGAAGAGTTTTGGCAACTAATATGCCTACCTAATTTAAAGAGAAGGTAGAATGGATCGTGTTTCAATAACTAAAGTAAATAGATATCTTATCACATTTCAAAGTTTTAAAAGAACAAAACTTTAATTTGGCTGGGTGAACTGATGTTTATCAGTTAACAATACGAGTGACCACCTAAGGATTTTTTAATCAGATAATTGATCTTAACTGCGGCGCACTTATATTCATATGGATTTAATAGGTATGATTTTCATAGATTAGAAACTTTCAAGTTTCCTTTGAATGAGTAAGTTGATTTATATAAACTACTTCTATTTCGTCAGAGATAAGATATACCACTTACTAACTGACCTGGGTCAGTAGCTATTAAATTATCTCGTAGACTGTGGCATTATTTTTAAAACCATTTTTGTTTTAAGATCATATACGCTAATGCTCAAATTGTTGCTTTGAACATCAAACTTATCTTGACTGCTTTCCTTTACCACAAAAACCAACATTATTGTGGGAATCCAGCCAGAGTGAGGAGCAACCGCATATTTTTGCGCTAATGCTTTGAAGAGCATTCCTATGAATTGTTTTGGTAAAACGTAATGCATATTTACTCCGTCCATGTACAATGTACATACTTTGGTAGGTATATTCTAAACTAGATTCTGAAAGGCTGTGGATACGGCTAATGTATCTTCATACTTTTTTTAATATATTTGACTACTTACCGTCATTAAATTCCAATAAAATTCCCATCACGTGAAATGATGGCAAAACCAGAGAAAGCAGAATAACCACAAAAATACATTTTAACACTCATTATGATTAAAAAACATTTAACAAGCCTTATATCATCAATAAAAAATCACTAAAACTGTGCAATAACACAATGTACACGTTAAACAATGTTCACAATAGAAGGCATCACAAATATATTATTTATTTAATAACATGTCTCTTCAGTTCAATTTTATCTAACACACAATTAAACACTTTTTGCACTTTAAATCACTTATTTGTTTATATTCCAATTTCTATAGTTGATAGTGGCTCTTGTTAGTTGACATAAATGTGCATCTGTATTTGCACGTAATTGAAAAAATTCTGACAGAAATGGCACCTGAAACGTAAAAAAGCAAAAGGTTGTACATAAATATAACCAATTAAGGCGTGAGAGGAATGAGGAGCTCATTTTTATAAATGAGTTAAGTTTAAAGACATTTATTGAAACTGTAAATAGATACAATTCCACTAATACTTGGACTTGTGTGATGCGACAAAAGATAAGAAAATGAAGAAGAATATGACATCATCAGAAAATACTTAAACTTAAGAACTGTCATCTTATCACATATCATCGAAAACTGACAAATCCTCTAACACCATGTACAATGTTGCATGTCGTAAGTCAAAAGTGTTTTGTATGTTCAATATGGTATAGTAAGAATGGCTAGACACGAAGAAAATTTCAAAGATCAATATGCATACATGCCACATGCAGACAAATTTTTTAGTGATATGCTGAACCAACAATAAACACCCGGTTTGCAACAAGTTTTACATATCATCTTCGTGAGAGACTGACGGGCTCGTTGGCACTTGGCACGTCGCTTCCTTGACGGATGCGCGATTATTATACGAAGTCGATGACAAAATGATGACCATGATTGCTGTCGGGTTTTAGTTTTTTACGTTTTTTTAAGCAAGCAAAGTTCCTTCTCAGTGATCACCTTACAGTGATTTAACCTGTTGGACAGTCAAAATCAAAGTAAAAACAAATATGTATGCCATGCCATTCCATGTCTAGCAGTCTAGCCTAGCAAAAAATTCACTACGTAAAAAAACATAAATTACGTGAAAAAATCCTCCTACATTTTAGAATTTTCTTGAATTTCAGCAATGATTATCAAGCTTACTTGATAGCATTAAGAATGCCATTTTAAGCTGCTGCATTATGGTTTGTTTCAAATGGAAACTATTTATTTACGAAGAGTGGAAAATGGAAGGAGACGGGTTTATGAATGATGTGAATGTGCATTTATTTGCAGACCTTCATTCGCCATTTCAATTTCAGCGATGCGGTGCCAGAAGCAAATATTGTATGCAAAATATATATTGTAGCGTAGCTAACAGCTCAAAAGGTATGTGTACAACAGGTACACAAAGTTGTATATTATTAACAATTAAGCTCAAATCCAAGCTCCAACCAGTTCTCGCTTGCATCTATTTCATCTGAAATACCAAGTTGTAAAGCGTCTTCTAAAAAATGCAAAAATCCAATCCAACCCTCATTCAGATTCACACACTCTCGTAAATCGGCATATTCCATGTTTGTATAGCATACCATATTCAGCCGCAGAGAAAAGCTAAAATAAAAATTCTTTCATGACTACATTCACTCTGTTTAAGTTTTTATTATGAGTCCATACAACTTTGTCAATGCTATGCCTATAACAGTTCAAGTAAATAACAGTGGCCGTTGTGTACATTTCAGCAAATAGGCTTGCTTATTTACTATTCTTGCAAAAAAATTATACAATGCTTGAATACAATGATCAAGGTAAGCAAATATTCAGCGCTCCTTGCATTATATTATGTGTATCCCCTGCTGGTTTACCATCTCGTTTTTGCTGGAGATCAAGGCAAGGTTAAGTAAGCTTGTTAAAGACAACATTCCTTTTCATTTTATGGACGCATTCCATTCCACTCTATCAAGACATGTTAAATTACAACAAAAGCATTGTAGACTGAATCCCACTATTTTATTCCACTTTTACGCTCTTCATTCAATGAATATAATCAAATCACGAATTGCCCAAGTAATCATTGTAAAAACCTAAAGAATTTACTATAAAAGCTTGTTATCGTTAACTGATAAAACTTTAAGAAATTTGGTTTTCATTGAATTTCATTGAAATCGTTGATGTTGACATAAGGCATGTCATTATTGAGATAAATTTTGGTGTTTAGTTTATTAGCTTATTCCCCAAAATTTAAAACAATTAGAACTAATTAGACAGTTTGAAATGTTTAATGTGAATTTCACAATATAACAATATTTTTTCATTGACTTTATACATGATTTTTTTTTCACGATGAAACTTTGTGCTACACAAATGTACAGGAATGTTGAACAAATAACAAATGACTTGGTCTTGGTCTGCTTGATTATTACCTATTCTATGATTGCGTTAGAAAAATATGCAACTTCTTAAAGTCCTAATGTCCTGTCCACAAAGAAAATGAACTCTGGTATGCGACGCACCATCATGATCATCATCATTATTACAACAACACAACAACGACAAGCAAAAGGAAACAAGATATAAAAGTATTTTACTTTGCGCTGCAGTTGTAGGGCATGAAAAATGTATGTAATGTACGTATAAAATATATGAACCCTCTCTCATTGTCAGTCAATACAAAAGAGGCTCACATAAGTGCACACACTCTCCTTTGAATCGTATGAATGATGGATTATGATGGTATGCAGCAGGCAATAGGCAGACAACAGGAACAACAATACTCACACACGTATTTCTACAATGAAGGATGCTGCACAACATAGAAAAACGAAACTATTTTTAATATAAGTAATGTATAAGATGTCTAACATGTACCCATTAATTTCTATATAGATTGATGGCTTGTTACTTGTTGTGCATATTTTAGATTATATACAGTTTTTTTGCTCACAATAAACAATTTTATCGTAACCAGCACTTGTTACAGTATGCTGAATAGTTTCACAGAAATTCTTTTGTACTTTCAATAATTAATATGCAAATTCTTTGTATCTTGCAGTTTACTGGCTTTATAAAGGAAGAAGAAATTGCAAAAAATATATAGCAGACTGTGTGTTATTTTGCACAAACTGTTATACAATTCACTAAACTTTTTTTAAATGTTCACAATGACATCAACAAAAATGCATAAACCACAACGAATTTAATCAGGATATTTTCATAGGATCCCTCACCTTGTCACCAAATAGCAATGTTTCAAAATATAAACATTCCTTCGGTTTCCACGATTTTTATATGCACAAGAGAAATTTTCATGAATCCGTCAAACACGTCGAATCAAAAGTTAAATAGGTATTGAATTGCAATAAACGAAAAAATTAAACCTTTTGACATTCATCCACTTTGAATACCAAAAGCCACGAAATTCACTTGGTTTTATTCCTACCACCTTCAAAACAATGTAACATTTTTTTCCACATGAAACACCACACACAGCAAATAGGGATATTATAATATGTACTTATCATAAAGTATGCAACTCATAACTCGACACTTTTATAACACCCAAAAACAACACAGCTAATTTTGTATAGAAACGGCATTTACACACATACCTTTACCCTTCCACGGCACAATATTTACCTAACTTGTTGCAGCAGCAACTTCAGTAATGCAACTAACTAGCGATTGTTGCTTTTCTGCCTGCCTGTGCGAGTAGTGAGCTGCCCAGCAAACCTAAATAGTTTTACTCGGTCACCTCATTGAAAGGAGAGACGTCCGTCCATCCATACATAATGCATAGAACCATGATGATGATCATCATCATCGCATCGCCATGAAATGCCGATGTATCTTTTTTTGAGTGTGATGCTGGTTGGCTGTTGTAACGCAACAATTGTGACAACGCAAAGGTATTTTTTGATGCTAATACATTAGATGCAAAGGAAAAATATGCTCCTCTCTCGTCGTCTCTCTCTCTTTGAAAAGGCTGCTTGTTCATCTTACTCTTCTTCTGCTACTTACAAGTTATGCGGCTTTTTTCATTATGAGCACTACGTTAACAATTCTACCGTGTATTGTACGCACACGTGTAAAATACAAGGTAGCTAGAGAGATATAAAGTAAAACTATTTTCTTGTATGCTATGATGAGTACGACCATATATGTATGTATCATCGGCGTATATTTCATTGTACTCGTATGAAATGGAATCTCTCTTCTATCTGCTATATCACTAGTTTGCAGTATAGAAAGGGACTAGGACCAACACCATCAGAAAACAACCCTGTCAGTCAAACGAAAAGGCGCTTTGTAATGACTAATGACAGTGCAACAGGAGCATAGCAGCAGCAGTGAAGTGGAAGTAGTAGTATAGTAGCTTTAAAAATATTAAACCAAAATGATCATCTTTGCTAGTTTTTTTTTTGGGTATGACCATTGCAGTATTCTTAAGAAGATATGCAGCAAAGCACAGTGAAAAAAGTATTTCCCCATGATATTTCAGTAGTAAAGTTGACCACTGTGGAATGCGGTTCACACAAAAGATGAACAAGTTACTCTTTGACTGATTCTTATATTTTAGATAGTGTGTATACTGTATATACTACATACCATGCAAGCAGTTTCATGATATGATTATAAAGGCACATTGCATTGAATCATTCATTTTCCATCCTTTTACTTACGTACGACCTCACAATACCTTCAGAATTTTGTAGAAAATGAAATGAAAAGGAGAATATTTACTCTGCCGATATGAAGATACATCCAGTGTGGTAATGAAACAATGATCTGATCAGCGACTGAGATGGCATGAATAGTACGATTCATTGAACACGTAAATACATATTGATTGTTTAAGTCTGTGATAGTGGAAGAGATAGGTATGCCATGCCTTAAGAAGGAAAAAAACGAGCTAACCAGATTCACTTGTCTGACATCTCAGTGAATTGGCATTAATATTCTGTTTAATTCTGATGCAAACTAAATCTCACCAAATGGTGATTGGCACGTAGAATGAGACGCCTTTTTTTGCTTACACGAATGTACACCATGATTCGTGATATGCAAAATACCAAAAGGTGTGTAGACTAATGTAGTAACGGAAAAGGAATGAATGAATGATTTTTTTCAGGACTACTCAATCATTAAAACTTTGCATTTTTTATGATTTTCGTGTCTTGCCATGAAAAGTGAAAAAATAGCTTTAAAAAATTGCATGCAGCAAAAATAATTTTTCACACCATACAATTAAAACGTTTGGATTTATCAATATCGCGATATAATGTTACCCCTTTTTAGCACAACTGAATAATAAAAAAACATCCAGAAATATCTTCATGTATTTGCATTGATTAAAATAATTTGAAACACTGCAGTTTTTGATCTTCTAAAATGTCAATCAAATTACTACATATGGCCAAACACAATTTCCGCACAATTTAATACCTTCGTTCTAATAAATACCACTTCTTGCTGATTCCGTTCCGTACACATAACCGAAAGTTGGGCATATTCACTTTGTGTAAGCAGTGGACTTAACAGTTGACATACACGACTTCACAATATAATTGTGCCAATCTGCCAATAGTAAATAGTGCGTGTCTAATGCTAAAAAATGCTGTCAAGTTCACATCGAACGAATTCCATGCAAACAGAATAGTGTGGTGGTATGTGGTCAGATGAAAAGAATCACTCGTGCTTAAGCATGAGTTTGAGTAAACCAAAGATGAGTAAAAGTATACAAGCAGGTAAAAGTGAACTACTCAGCTCAGAGTTGGTCATATTTATTCCGTCTGACTACCAGTACCACTGTACCAAATAGTTTACCTACATGAATTCACATTTCTACAACATAACATTAACATAAGATGTCATACTAATTATAAATGCTGAATTTTGTTCACGTAAAGAAAGCTACAACATAAATACATCAAAGAATTATGAGAATACATTTTTGGAAAATTAGATGCATATAATTTCATTCATATTTATACATACCAAGAAATTAGGTTTAAGTTCCTGTCTTGACATCCATTATCAAAGTTTTTGATACGGCATATATGAAGCTAAAATCGCAAAACAAACCGAAACTAATGACAAATTAATTTTTCATACATTTTGATTTGCACGTTTTGCACGCAGATTCAATCATCCACAATGTACACATGACACTTCCCTCCGGTTTCACGTTAGCTATCAACACGACAACACTATTCTATAAATAAATTCGCAAGAAATGCATAAGTTTTTGATAAAAGTAGCAGTGATCCGGGATGTCACAGTCACGAAGCACAAAGTGAGGAATGTCTACACATTCACACAGTGTATAGGAATAATAATAATTAGAGTGATAGGTAAGTTGGTGAAGTCAAATTCACAACAATGACGATAACTATTATTTTGGGAGAGAATATATTATCTTATAGTCAAGTTAGATAGGTTGATGATTACAGGTATGCATTTGCTGGTCCGGCTATGATGATAATGATGATGATACTATAATGCAAACTTGAATTGCAGAAAATAATCAGAAAAAGTAGTAAAAAAGAAACTTGAGATGTTGTTGTGCTGCTTTTTCAACAATCTCCTCCTAATTTAGGTTTTCGCATTATTATCCAAATACACATCAGCATAAAAAACGGTGCTTATTTCTCTTTTACTACTCGTTTTTTATTGTTATTATAGGTTTTTCTTGTGAAAAATCACTGCAATCAGAGGGTTCATGCATAATTTTTTACGCATTCACATTCCAAACAATCAATCTTCGTACATATAAAAATTACATGAAGGATTTTCAATACACTAACAGGTCTCGCCTTATTATTTGCTGTTCTTTTTTTTGGATGAAAGGTCAAATTCTTGAAATATCCAGATTAAATTGTCGTAAAATTATTGCATTACATCATCAGCATTTAATATTCGATGATGAGCTCTGATTTCTGATGTTGCAAAGACACATGATAAAGTGAGACAAAAAAACACGATCTCTGCGTGGGCAGTAACTGTAACAAACTATTCCATCATTACTAGTCATTCACCCAATCAAGTTGATTTTTTATGAATAATGATGACAATGATGAAACACAATGTATCATGTAATAACAGTGAATAATGAATTAGCTGTTGATGAGGATAATTCGTATGAGTATGAGTTCACGAAAAAAATGAAAAATGTATTCAAATTACTTGCAATTTTTCTCTCTCTCTAAATTGCTATAAAGGTTGAACGGTTATTTTGACACTTCACTGAAAATGGAACAAAATACGCCTATTTAGTGAATGTTGTGACTCACAAAATCTCAGGAGAGCACGTTAAAAAGGGTAAATATATTCTTACTCTTGTATAAACACACATGCACCATCATGAACTTAAGTGTTTTCCTTCAGCAGTGGGACAGGAATGAGCTAAACATATTAAGAAAGATCAACAAGTGGTTCAAACAAAAGTATTTCAGAGGGCCAACAGCAGACTACATAGAACCAGCAAAAGTTTTATTGCAGCAGCAGAGAGAGAACATGCCTTGTAGCCTGTCATTATAAAATGCTGCATACCACAAGAGGATTTTAAAGAGATAAGCTATAATATAAAAACAAAGGAAATGAGTATATAGGTATTATAATGCGGGTATAAAAACATAGATTTATATAATAATGTGTGAGTATATCAGTATCTCAATCTTGGAAGCATGCATCATATAAAAATACCTATAACCCTTTTTTTCTTTGACTGAGACACGAGACCTTATAGGAGCCGAGTGATAAGAAGGATGGATAAAGGAAAAAAGGAGAAAAAATAGAGGAATTACACATTCCTGAGCTGATGGAAAAAGGGGCTTCATTTTCCTGCCACGTTTACTATTCAATTCAATGTACACAGGTAGTAAGGTATTAGCTGCAGTGGCTGAAAAAAAATGCTTTATCTAGCGCCTTCCTTTCCTGCCTAACATGCTTAAGGACATAAATGAGGAAACATACATCTAGGTATTAAAGAGGAATACCAAATGTTTTCCTGCTACAAACACTGTCTTCCAAAAAAAATCATTTTGTATGATATGATGATATTCAGTTCCTACATATAAATAAGCCTGCATGGAATTTCAGAAGAAAAGCCCACGCAAACGAAGGCAAGGCAAGCAGACTAATAATGCTTTGATTTAAGGCTCGTAGCATTTTCAAGAATTCCATTATGCCTACTTGCTTTACCATTAAATGTTGAATGTCAGTTCAGTTCAGTTCTGTCCTCTTCTTCAATCCAATCCAATGCAACATAGAGCATACACACAAATAAATGTTGACGGCAAAAGGAATCTTGCCTTGAAGGATTTTATATAGTAGTTTTGGTATGCTGTGCACTTACTCCTTTGATGAGCATGGGGATAAAGGATCATGATGATAATGACGATGTAGTAGACAGAAGAAAGATTTAAGGGTAAAATATTATTATATGCCATCACAAAGTCTATGCATTATATATGCCTACATAAAATATATATTCAATCTGACTATGACTGCTGAGGTATGTGTGTAAGGAGAAGAAGCCAACTGTTAAGGAACAATACAGTGTGTGTACAATAAGCTATTACTTTTTCTTTCCTTCTGCCACCAGCAACACAACAATCCTCACATCAACACCGAGTTGGTCAAGAAGAGAGAGAGAGACGAAGAAGAAGCTTTTTACTTCTTTCTAAAACCGTAACCATATATGTTCGTCCTATAATATGCATTTTAGATAATTCAAGTTGTTATGTATCTTGCTGCTGAGGAATTTGCCCTGAAGCATATTACAGAAAACAGAAGAAAAGGTTTGGTTTTTTTCTTCTTCTTCTGCTGTTTTGCTCCTGCTGCAATGCAATGTGTATGGTTATTGTTAATGTTTGGTTTGGTATTCTTTAACCTGCTCGCTTGCTCCGAGCAAACCTCATCTGAAACCTTCTCCGAGCTTAAAAAAACCTTTTTTTCTATATAATCAAAATGACATCATATTACATACTTTATATTTTACAATATAATATAAAAGACAGGTATATAAAAAAAAGTTGAAGGCAAGGCATGGAAGAATGTGCATTGAAAGAAATATGCAGCAGGGAAGATGCCTGTTGTATAAAATCATCATCATTTTAATAGCAATGCCATCGTATCGCATCGTCGTAAAACCTATGAACGTATTTAGATACTAATACTCAACCGTGCAATTGCTTATGCATTTTTTCTAAATAAAAAAATTTCCTATAAATTTTATATTCTTGGTTTGCAGTTTGGTACACATTTTATGAGACTTTAAGAACGTCTTTTTGTATAAATACCCAACATCCATCCGTCATGCTCTTTACCTGTTTTTTAATATAAGTACATCCATATTTATGTATGTATATCTTCTAAACAAAAATATATGCATATTTCATACTATCATTTTTGTCGACTTGTCTTCTTCTTTTTTAACTAAACTTCATTTTTTTCACAATAATAATAGAGAAAGAAATAAGAGAGCTATGTAGAAAATGAAGTAGGTAATAAACTAAAGGTTTGGAATCTTGGTTTTCTCAATGCATAAAAATCTTCAAAAAACAACGTCAGTCAGTCATCATCTCATAATATCCAATAGTACGTAATATTACAGGGTGTAACAGAAACCTGCAGCCTTTCTTCATACTTTTTTTACTCAACAAAGTGTAAGTTTGAAATAACTGACGAATTTCAATAAAATATTGCCCACTGCTTGCGTACTGCGTACCTCTACATTGTTTCATGTGTGTCATTATACAACTTTTCTTGTATGTGTGCTAAAGAAGAAGAAAAAATGTTCTTCTAATCTCTGCACTCTCTACACACACACTATTTAAAGTTTTGTAAAGGTATAAAATAACTTGTTGTACTATACACTGTGATGTTAGATGCCACGTTCATTACTTTTTACTACAAGTTTATTGGTAAAAAATGAACACTTCACTGTTACACAAACTATATACCTATCTATGCATGTATGTAGAAGGAATTGTCAGGTATTTTTCGTAAGTTGTCTTTAACATAGAGACTGACAGAGCAACCAGCGGAGGAAGCGTCATTTACTCTTTTGCGTCGTCAGAGACGATTTCTGTGGAATGCAGCAGTGTAAATTTGTATAACAGACAGACAGAGATCTTGTGCATAAGCTAAGCTGCAATGAAATTTTTTGTCTATTAGATAAGATGTTTTTGTATGTCAAAGTAGGTATCAAGTAATCATTTAAATGGTGCATTGCACAGCTAGTCCAGCATGCTTTCCAAAATATTGTGCTCTTTTTAATAATTGGTGTTAATTGTTCATAATCTAGCCAAACAGGAAAATAACAAAGTTGAGAGGATATAAAAAATGTGCAATTATGAAAAAAGACAAACATTCTTTTTTAAATGAAAAGACGGGAATGCGAAGGCCATCTCCAATTTACACATATAAATGAATTTTTAATGAATTTATAAAAAATCCATATATTTGTTTGCATTGATTTCCATCACAAACTAACGTTACATTATGTAGCTGTATTTCAAGACGATACATTTGGTTTTATGTTGGAAACATAAAGGTCACTTGTAAAATTACATGTAAAAAGCTTTTGTAAGCGTTACGAGAGATGGGAAAATTTTCGTCTTTTTATACGAAAGAATTATTGTACAGAGACTTTCAAAAAGAATTTTTCTTGAAAAAGACAATTTTCCAGAGAACAATAAGAAGGAAATATCCAACCAACCGGACAGCGGGGCAGCCTATAAACCAGAATGATAATAAACCACAAAACAAGGCAATATTTTATCCCCCAAGCCATTGGGAATGTGCTAGCTGTCTCCGTTGTCCATGTGCCGTATTGTTTCATATCTCGTCGAAGATCTGATGTCTGCTGGCAGAGTGGAGGAGCAAGCGAACCTAAAAACTTTAAAAGTTACCTTGTGAAGGAAGAAGGAAGGTAAGCATATTATCCGTGTCTTGAAAAGTATAAAGTACCCGTGTACTTTTTCAAAGCTTTACATTTGTCTCTTAACCAAATAGTTGAGTCATATCAACACGCATAGTATATACTTTTGCCAAGATATATGTATGATGTATTTGAGAAATATTCCACCAAACCAAAGAGATTTTATAAATGAATCAGGCATAAATGAATACATGAATTATGAATTAAACTAATTGTGTATCAAACGCAACAAATGCTGATTCAAAAATTTGAAAATGTATAGCACGAAACTAGATTTGCTATGAATTTTGTTATAAGTTATCATTAAATTAAACTTCATCTCTATTAATTACTTGCCTGTGCACTGCTAAATTGACTATATATATAAGTATGTTCAACCATAAATGATGGAAAATTATATTCCTAAATCTTTGAACAATGCTCAAATTATGTCAAAAGGCATCAACTGAAATCCCAAATACCGAAGAAGACCGAGAAGCTAAATCCCTAAACCCATAAAACCCCATTCATTTTAGTTGTCTTTGTTTATCTGCCTGCATACCATGTTCATCGAGAAAAAGTGGCAGCATTCCCCAAAAATAAAGACCAATACAGAAAGCAGTATTCTTTCTTCAGCCAGTTTCAATTTTGTAAATATTTTGGTTTGAGAGAGAGAGAAAAGTAGATGCGCAGTGAAAATGTTCACATTCACATGTTACATATCATAGTAGCTAGCTCAGCTCAGCATTCACTCAGCTGCAGCCTGTTATCAAAAATCAAAATTAAGACTTAAACATGGAAAAACATAATTACTGAAATTAGTTTCTTTTAACAGCAGTTCACAATAGAAAATTTGGCATTAAACCTTTAAAAGCATCACTTGTGAAGGTATTTTGTAAACGTGAACAACTTTCCCTGGATTTTCGCCAGGATAAAACATTCGCTAAATTCCAGTCAGTAAAAGTCAACACATATTTCACACTTTGTTAAACAAAGTTTCATTTTTGACAACTTTTGACAAGTAAGAAAAAAGATACTATATGGCTGATTTTAATTAGCTGATTGTTTCGTCTTGTCTTGTGCTAAACCTTTAACAGGAGTTATCACAACTTTATTGGTTTTTGTAAAATAATTTTTCTGACAGAGCTTTCATGAAGGCTATAATCCCCAAAACTTTCATTTTTTGGACTTGCATTGCATATAGAAGTATCCACACGACATCCGTCATGGCATGGAGATCGCACGGCGTGGATAATAATGATATGATCAGTAATCTCAAAGGTTAGTGAAAAGAAAACGAAGAGTATATTCATATTAGATTTGCGAATGGTGAAAGTTTCTGGTTGCAAATCTGCTAAATGTATAAAATTTTCTCCTGCATTTTTTCTCTTACAGCAAATGGAATTGTTAAAACTGACAGAGTTGAAGAGGCTTTGAGAGGGGTGGACAGAGGACAGTTTTGTAAAAATTATCCTTATAAAGACTCGCCACAGACTATTGGGTTTGGTGTGACAATCAGTGCCCCGCATATGGTGAATGAATTTTAAAATTTGTCTTTTAATGAATTCCAACTGGATGACTGTATTTCAGACTAATGCAATATTGTCATTTAGACTTTAAATGATGATAATTTTGACAATTTCTCCATTACATACCTTTTTATTATTAGCATGCTCATGCGCTTGAAGTATTATCCGAGCATTTGAAGGAAGGGGCAAAAGCTTTAGATGTTGGTTCTGGGTCTGGATATTTAACAACATGTATGGCTTTAATGGTACGTACATTTTTGTTTTCGAACGCTTGTAATCATAAATTGAAATGAAATATTGATTTGATTGGCTTATGATTTTCTGTATTCTAAAAATAGGTCGGAGAAAGTGGCAGAATAGTTGGAATTGACCATATTCCAGAGCTTGTTGACATGTCTATTGAAAATGTAAAAAAAGATCATGCCCAGCTTTTGGACTCTGGAAGGCTGAAATTAATAGGTGAGAAAATCAAATAATCAGTGGAGAATATATTTTGCGTTTCGCATAGATTTGACCTAAGTTTGAACATAATTAATTATAGTCGGTGATGGAAGAAAAGGCCATGAAGAGGGAGGCCCATACGATGCAATTCATGTGGGAGCTGCAGCCCCACAAATCCCAGCTGCTTTAATAACTCAGTTGAAGCCTGGTGGCCGATTAATTGTGCCCGTAGGTCCAGAAGGAAGTGACCAAGTATTGCAGCAGGTTAAATTACATCCATGATTAATATATAATGTAAATGTCAAATATATTAACATAAATTGTTGAGTTTATGGTACGTTTCCATTTCTTAGATTGATAAGCTTCCGAATGGAGAAGTAACGAAGAAAAGCCTTTTTGGGGTTATCTATGTCCCTTTGACTGATCGAGATCATCAGTGGCCGAGAAGGTGCGCAATCTTATGATATTTAAGGGAAAATATAATTCTGTACCTTAGCTGTTCCATTTTTGTAGGATTTATTGTAGGTTTATTTGGCATGAATATTTTAAAATATTTTGGAGTCATTAATATGAATTGAATTATACCTTGTTCAAACGTCTGATTAATTTCTCGGCTTTAAATACTTATTATATAGTAGCCGAGTAAGCTACGAAGAAGCTCTAAAACTTTATGCTGCTGCATTGAGCAAGAAACAGTCAGTAGAGGAATCAACAAAGAAGAGTGAAAACGAAAATAATCCAGACAACAAGGTTATCATTTAAATGAAATTCATGTGTATTTTAACTGGAGAACTGTAGACGTATACTATCCATGCATTCCAAAGTATAAAAACGTCCAACTAGTAATACATATAATTAGCTAAAACTAAAGGATAGAACATAAGTGTGTGCATATCGCTTGCATTGTGACTTTTATTGTAATGATGATTACTATGTTTGTTTGTTATAGGACTCCACGGTATGACATCTGAAGTTGCAAAGTCTGCTTGGTTATTTTCTTGAAAGAGTGATCTTGGCTCTTTAAAGATTATAGTTTTTGTTCGATCCGATTTTACTTTTATATACCTTGTGTAAAATATAATTTAAGCACAATCGCTGTCACGTTAAAGCTGAGCAGCTAATCGCTCAAATATGTATGAGAATTAAACTTTCTCTTGATTAAAACATTTGTTTTAATTTACGTTTCTGTTAAAAGTGTTTAAAAACTTTTGTATAAAGTAATAATACTGAAAGGTAATATCGGGTTACGGGCGGAATAGAATTTGTGTATCAAATTTTAAATGCGATCGTTCGTGTATATCAATACGTATAATTAATCTTAAAAAACTGATAGATTTACTGTACATAATCTTGTAATTATTATGATTATTACTAATCGCTAAATTATTGAACTGTATTTACGTTTTAAAATGTCCGGTGATCGAGCCTTAATATAAATATTATGTCTTAATTGAAAAAAAGAAAGAGTTAAACCTCAAAAATTAAAAGACAAAATGTTCCTTATTTACGATTTCGCAGCATATTTGCATAGCATTTTGATTTTATACGTTGATCGAAACAGAATAGTTTAGCAATGTTGTTCCATCATATCTTTTGAGTATTTGTTGTTGGGTCGAAGCTTTCGTATGATTTCCTATGGATTCTGCCATTTTAGGTGGAATTGGTGTGCATAATTGAGAGTAAATGATTTCTATGCGCATTCACACTATGAATTGCCATAAAACATCTTTATTTTTTGTCAATTTAAATGTATTTGTCATTCAGATCTTTTCGACTTAATAAAGTGAAGTTATTTTTTCAGCGAAGTTATTTTTGTATTTAAAATGTGTTATTTATTTATTCAAAATTTTGAAAATCCTATGTAATTACATCACATAACATAGAAGAAACTACACGATGTTTTCTAATGTTTTTAATTAAGTTGCTGATTATCTTTATAAACAATTTTAATACACTGCGATCAATCCAGTATATTATTCTCAACTACTTCATTGCATTTATTACAAAGATTACTTATGTACTACAAAATATGCAGCAATGTCGATTGGTATTTTGGTATCGGTATCACTGTTAATTCTGCAAATGGTTATTTTTGTCAGCCTAATATTCCCATTTTTACTCATTACTGCGGATGAATATACGAAATACAATTTAGAGTACAGTTGGATTTCATGTTAATTTAATGAAAGGTATGCGATGTCAAGTTTTCTGTCTCTTAATTACACATAAATTACTACACTTTCACTGTGACCGTTTTAACTGAAAGCACTAACATATATATTTAATTTTTGGGTTTGGTGTCAACGTGCTTAGTTATTTCAGTTTTAGACATTTGAAGCTTTTTATAGGGGAACATGCTGAGTTAGCATAATATCAAAATGTTTCATCTTGTGATTGTCAGCTTATCCCTAAGATGCAAGATAAACGTTTTTTAAACATACATGAATCTGCTTTTTTACGGGATAATTGTTTCATGATTTGAGATTTCGTTGACCACCACCAATTTCTCCATGTTCTAATTTCATCTGCATTTACGATCATGGATTTGGTCAGCATAAAAAGAATAGTTACTTTCTTTTAACTCAACTTAAAAATTAAAAGGTTTCAGTTTGTAGAACGGACGAAGAACACTTCAGTAAGTAGTTTAACGGAACTGTACATATAATTTCATTGTTTTATAAGCTACATAAATCATGTAATAAATATAATTTATAGTCAATGAGTGGAGACCAAATATTTACAAATACATTCCATCAACCAAATAGTCAGGATCAAGCCTGTTTTTGCCTCGTTGCCTCCTCCCAACACGACGAAGCCTGCATCCGACAATGATGACCATCACGATAGACATTCCAAGACCCAATATAAAAATGAACACTGCTCCAGCGCCTGCAGTGTGTGGAGAAAGCTCCTCTGTAAAATTAGTTAAATTGAAAAGATTACCTTCTCTGAATATGATTATGAAACAATGTAGTAATTGTGCTGCTATAAGTAATTTTGTAAAATATGTTACCTGACTGTATTACAGACGTTCCACTTTGCAAAGACTGAGCTTTCAGGTTTTTCATGAAATCATTCTCAAATTTAGCAAGACTAACTTTACTGTTATCAATATTTTTGGGGGCACCCTGTGGCACCTCATTTGGTTTAGTTGTGGGGACTATCGGTTGGGTTTGCTGGTTGGATGGATTGACAGCGTTGAGGGTTTGCTGTGACGTCCCTGTATTTCTGACTGTATTTCAATCAAAATTATAAATGAATGTAGCATTTCGTTTCATCATTTTTGATTTATAACCTTCTTTGGCCTTACCATTTGTCGGTTGCACTGCACCCGCTTGACTGTTAACCGGAACTGCAGGAGAATTTCCTTGAATTGGAAGCGACTGTTGCTGCTGTGTATTGTAATAGGGCTGTTGTGGTTGTTGAGGATTATAGTTAACATTGTTCAGAGGATATTGCGGTTGCCCTTGTGTAAGTATTGGCAGACCTTGAGAAGATGACTGCTGCTGTGGAGGACCTTGCAAGTTTGTGTACCCATTATACTGATACTGAGAGTTCCCATAATTTGTACCTGTTCCGTTTGAAATTGAATGCAATCCAAATTCTTTAGCAATATTTTTCAAGGAAAGTTATATGATAAATTGGAGAAAGCTAGTTTACAGTGCACAATTTTTCTACTCACCATAATTTCCCATATTGTTTGTATATTGAGGGGGAGCAGGAAGTGGGCCATAAAGATTTTGATTTTCTGCATTTCCATAATCATAACTTGAACCCCCAGGTTGTTTCCAGTATTGACCCGGACTGCTATATGAATTGAAGCAAATAAATTTGTAACGAACCATCATAATTATGAACTATTTCATTGAATATTTTGCATGGAACGAAATAATTTTCTTCTTACTATTGCATATTTGGATGGTGACGAGTACCATAACCGTTATTATCTAAAATACTGGGGTCTTTGTTTCTAAAGATTGATGACTCGTCATTTTTTCGAATTCCATTGTCCATATCAGAGGAATGTTGTGGCTTCAAAGGAGAAAATTCTTCTGCTTGCCGTAATGGAGGCTTTATCCCTGATCCAGGGCCATTGTTACCAGTTGGGGTCGCTGATTTCTCAATCGCCCCATTAATTAGTACAGGAGGTTGTGGATGATGATTTTGCTGCTGCGGAGATAATTGCGGTTGCAGTTGTGGGTTACTGGCAGTTGATGATGAACCTTTTGGTTTGTTGATGCTTGCTGATGCATCACCAACACCAGTTGAATAGCCTTTTGAAAAAGAGAAAATTGGACTCGGTTTCATTATTTTTCCACTTATTGTAATTAGTACAATATTTGCAAGTGCCCATTCATGCATACATTGATTGAAAATTGTAGATTACAACATAAATATCTCTGACTATTTTCATTTAACGGCAACGAGAAGTTAGTCATGCATGAAATGTTTTTGGGGTAACATGCAACACAAAACCAAGATAACTTTCATCCATTATCTTTGGAAAACATCACGCTTTTGTATCTTTGAAAGAATCCTTAGCCTAAATCTAAAAGTGTAACTATGTTTGGTATAATTTTGTTGCATTTAAAGTTTTACAAATGAATTCATTACACAATTTGTCAATAACTTTGTCACACAAAGTTTATCTCTGGTTGACGGGGTTAACGACTTGAAAAGGTGTAGGTATATAATATGCATGCATATCTTTTTTTGAACGACAGTACAGGTGCTGTGAATCGATGCTTAAATGTTTAAAATTAGGATGATGTTGATGTGACACGGTGAACTCATTTATTTTCTATTTGAGTGAAAGTGTCAACGCGCAGCTTGAGTTGGTTACGATTTTATGCTCTGGTGTTTTTATTGAACTTTTACGCATTTTATTGTATAACATTGAGTACTAAATATAAATTGTAAAACCTTTCTTTCAAGTTTGATGGGTAAAAGTACGAAAATAAAATTCAAATAAAGTATTTTCTTAAAAACTCTTCTTTTGCAAGTCACGTCGTAATGAGTTTGCGTACAATTTTTCGCAAAGCTGTGGTAATTACCGCTGACAAATGTTGAGTTACCACCTGCCAAAAAAGTTGTCTCGTTTTGTTAATCATTGAAGAAAGGTGCTAGAAAAAAGAGCTTTGAATATAGCAGGGGCAACATGATATATTACCTGTGAATCAAACTATAATGGATCTCTGAATTTATCACCAATACAGAAAACATGCAGATGTGCGGTGGTGGTGACAAATTTGCACAAAACCAAAGGTACATGCTTCATGTCATGCATATTTTGGGTCACAGCCACAGCACAGTATAAAGCTAAACCAATAATGAATGACAATTTAACGGAGAGTTCAAGCCGAAATCATTGAATTATAGTTACAAGCTTGATTATATCTGACAAACAGTGTGTATCCATTTGCTTCATTAATTTTATCTTGCTGGCTTTCTGCTCTACATAACTGCTTAGTTCATTGTTTGTTTGCTAAATTTCTTTTTTCTATGCAATAAAATCCAATAGAAAGCCTAGTAAAATCTAAAATCTTCAATATTACAAATTCAACCAAGAGTGAATTTACTGTCAAGTCAGCGTTTATAATCATGATGTCACCATCACCTTTATGCGGTTATGCTCTACCAAAATGTATAGTTTTGAGCTTGAATACCTGCTAAAACTATGAACTATAGCACTAAACTAACAACTAAGAGAAAGTATCACTATTGTGTACATCTCAACATGTAGTATGTCAAGTAGAGTAAAATTCATACTCATTTCATGAATAATATTGGTTAGAAACGCTTATTTCGTTGCAAAGTTATATTGGCTAACTTACCATTGTTAACTGGACAATGGAGTTCTGGACCTTCGTCGGAACCTGTTAAAATATTTAAAAAATCATTAAATGAAAGATGAGAAATATTTGTGGTTAATTTTTTTAAAATCATGTGTACCATCAGGGCAGTTGGGTATTGTGTCACAGACGTTATAAATTGCAATGCATTCTCCGGAGGACTTGCATTCAAATTGCCAGCGGCTGCAACGACGAGACGAGTCCGCTGTTAATATAACAAAAGAGAACACACCCATCAGTTAAATTAACAAAAAAACCAACCAAAAATTTCTTTCAAGAGAAAAATGAGAACATTGGAGATATATATTATGTTTGCTACATACATATATGTATATGCTGGTCCGTTGTTTTTTAAAACTTGTTGTTTCATAAAGTTCATTAAGGAAACCATTATCTTCTAAAACATCATGTCTTTTCGATGATAACATTAAACATGTAATTCTAAAGTTGAATCTGTGTCTAGTTTTTTTAATTCTAAAAATGAATGCCAACCTTTCCAAGACTGAATATGACATTGAAATGGATGAGCAATTTGCACGTTTTACATCGGCAGTGTGTCAATGTATTAGCACAATAACAGTAATATTTTTAATGAAAGAGTAACATTTATGATGACTGATGAGATGACGTTGGCAGGCAAAGTTTTAAGACACGAAATCGCACATTACAAAGCTGCATTTATATCCCAATTTAAGTAGGTAGATTAGCTGTCTAATGCACGGATTATCTAAATGCAGTTTTGGTCTGTGTGTGTCCCCAAATCCAACAGCGACCGGATCAGGTTTTTAGGATTCGTGCTCATGTGAAAATACTGACATGGCATGTAGTAAGCAGGTAAAAAACGAAAAACCATAAATCAAGAAGAAAGACAGGAGAATGCCATTCGTCAAATCATAACCCTACTCATCATAATAGTGCATCAGAGAATAAGTATGTAAAAGTTTTTATTTTACTATTATTGCATCTACGTGATGCACACAAGGAACAATTATTATTATTATTCGTAAGAATGATGGTTTGGTGTGGTAGGTAGATTGAGAGTGATGTTGTTGGTGGGCGTTGAAAAAGTAGCGGTACCGATCTTTGCAGATTTTAATCTGGTACCTTTTTTACCTGGTTGGTGTACTAATAACATAGTTTCAGGATGATGAGTGAAAGATGCTATCAGGAAAACCGAAATTGCTTCGTAGTGTGCGTTCTTCTATTGTCGTGCTTTGTGAAAAAGTCATTAGTTGACGTTGGATAGTAATTGGTAAAAATTTCGTAAGAAAGCCATACAGAAGACTTTTACACCCATTTCGTATCAAAACATACATGCATACAACTATGGCTATAGTACAAGATATCAAACACATCACATCACGCAATTCAACAATAATGCTTAGGGAATGAATTCAATGTTCAATCGACGTAAAAAAAATCTTGGCTGTATTTTACTACTTTGTTCTATGAAAACTCAACAAAAAGCCTGTAAAAACCCGCAGGATTCCCGTCAAGTCACTTGTTTTTGTCGCAGTTAGTTGCGAATATGAGTCACGGAGTAAACCTACAGTTTTGATGTTTTATCGAGTTGCTGTAATAATACCAACAGTTTGCCACTTGGTATTAAGGTTTATGTGTAATACATCCGATTGACGGGTTTTTAAGGTGTGTAATGAATGGTTCATGTGAATGTAAAAATGTATTATTTGCACAAAAGTAGGTAATGCACGCATTGACGTAAACTTCAGGAAAACCATCATCAATATTTTGAAGTCGTAAACACACAACACACTTCGTTTTAACATAGACGCTTTATGTAACGTAACTAACCGCACTACTCAGTCCTTAGTCAATCAGGTTGGCTTAAGAATTCCATCGTGTTTTCGTTGGAAGATGTGAATATGTGAAAAATACGTTATTAAGAAAATACAAAAAGCCATCCAAGATCTGATGATAGGATAAATTCGATTTTAGTATTTTATATATTATGTTTATATCGAATGTTGTAAAATTGAGAAAAATATACGTGACTGCTATGCATCATCATTTATGTTAAGTCTTTAAAAATAAGGATATCAACTATTGCTGTCATCGTCATCAGTTCTGAAGTTAAAAAACAACATAATTCATACGTACCCATATCATAAAATTTTACTTTGTCTCAAAGTTGAAAGTAGAATGGTTTTTTATCATGTTAATATTTTTCTTGTTCGATACAAACGGAAACGCTGAATAATTTGAACAGAAATTACTATGCCTCTGACCTCTGAAAAACTTTATTATTTATGTCTATTTGGCAATTTAAATCAGGAATTCACAAGAATAATCTTCTATACGTTGGCGCTTTTGTTCTGAAAGGAAATTATAGCAAAAATTATCATCTGAAATTTTCTCCTGCCAGACATGATAAAAATTGAATGTTGAATAAGGAAAATAGCAGCATACTGATTCAAAAGATAAATACCTACGTGTACGATTCTATCTTATGGTTGGTATTTGGTATTCAGAGTAAAAGGCATATATTATATTTTACAGACGCATTTTCCTTATTTAGTGTGTATATGCTATCAATAAATTTATTCTTGATCGTATCATCCAAAAGTAGTTCACATATTATATTACCACAACTGTGGTACAAGTATAAATAAATAATTTCATATGACTTGCATTCCAAAGGTTAATTGCTTTTATAAAGACATCCCTTGACTCCCATGCATAAGTAAAAATATGTGAGCCTCATTGCAAAAAACAATTTGGTGAAAGCAAGTCGCTACACTGAATTACGATGCATATTGCATATGCCCATGAACAGCACAGGGAAGGGATACAAAATGATCTGATCTTGTAGACCTACTAGTTTGAAGCATAATGGGCCAGGAGTTAAGAAACGAATTAGAAGAGAAGGGAAACTTGATATAATTATTTTTGTTTGTTCATCAAATGCTAAATTGATTTACCTGGTAAACATCGTACCATATTTTTAATCAGTTTTGTCGAGTCACTTTTCTGATTGAATTTTACTCTTGTTTTTACAATTTCAAGTAATACGTTGTATTTAAATTGGAATATGTATTGAAGTTCCTATGATTAAACCTATTAAAGAGAAACTTTGTTGGTTTCATTGCTTTATCACTCCTCGTGCTGTAGATTTATACGTATCAAAGAACACTTTAATCAAATAATGAAATGGTTTTGTTTAGCTGGAATCGGTTCTAATGTAGTAATTCTAATGTATTATGACTGATGACAATTCATTGAAATGTAGCCATAATATAATTTCACAATTAATATCCAAACTTCTACGAATGTTATGTTTTAAAGCTTGAGATCAACGTTAAGCTTGTATACGGGCAACAATATGAATTATAGTATTGTAGTTTTTGTAAAACTTCCTTTTAATAACACTTGATAATGAATTGTGTACTTTATTATTTTCCTTCACTACTTCACGAAAATAATTGCAAAATTTTAACAGTAGTAGACGACGACAACATACAAAAAAGTGTGTGAAAAGGGTTGTAAATGTATAAATATGAAAATGCTGAATGAAACATTATGGAGTTCAGCCCAAGTAATTAAGGGGCGCGGTCTAACACTATCATCTATTTGAAGATCACGGTTAATACAAGGTAAACTATTTAACGATGGCGGCGGTATGATGTGATTGCATCCCTTCTCCAAACACATATTTTTTATGGTTCGTTTTTATTTTTAACTGTCAGTTCACACATATATCATCATAACAATAGGTACACCGGTTTTATGTGCCAGTATGAATTTTTTGTTTGTATAGAGTGTAGTGGCAGTGCATAACTGGCAAATTCAAGTTGTTAAAAAATTAAAAGGAGTAAACAATAGTACCCTTTGTAATCTAATAATTGTCCGAAATGGCAAAAACGAAGCTTCAAATTGTTTGGGTAACGGTAACATGAATGTTTACATTTTTTGTAATTTAATTGTGTGTTTTCATTGTAGAAAATCAACTACTGTTGACCTTGTTTTAGATGGAACGTTACCTGAGACCACGCCACAATGTAACATATCTTTCCCTGAAAAAGTTTTACAGGAATCTTGAAGCGTGAAAACTTATTCTACGATATGATGATTTTAACTTCGAATGTAGATGTTTTCAAAATGTACGGTTGTCTGTAAGGTAAACTTGCAAGATGAAATGTAAAAATCTTCTATCATACAATTTCGGTCTCTGTGCCAAAGGGTAAAAAATGGTCGTGATCTTAAGATGTGATGCATTTGCAAGGCATGCAGTGCATGATTTAAAAAATATAGACCTGCAGAATGGGAGATTTTGATGCAATCTGTTTACTCGAAACCAAGGTATTCATTTGTATATTAGCGTGATTGGTTTTTACTACCTTCTTATGGCAGTGTAGCATTTCGTATGACAGGTATTTTGTTTTAATTTCATGGAATTTTATCATCCCATATAACTGTACAAACAATGAGGGGAAATGTTTTTCAAATTTTAGATACCGCACCTGTTTGTAAAGCATTTTCTCTACTTTATCATCTATCTCATATGACTCACATGAAAAATAATAACTAAACAAAATAATGTATTTTCGAACTAAGACCAGATAATGCCCGTACACCGACATCGTTGAAACTTTTTATTTTTTCCGAAATATGATATTTGAACGTTTATTTTTTAATCTTGATTTAGACCAATCTTTTGGATGTAAATGCTTTAAAATTAATACAAAACAATAGATTCTCGTAAACCTGAACCTGACACAATCAAACAGTACCTTGATTTCATGCAACAAACAAGATTCAAAACAAAATGAATTCTGTAGCATAAAAAATCAACATTTTTCTTTTCTTCCGTCTTCTTTGATGCTATTTTGTGTCATCATAACTCATCACCCTCAATTTTTTTGTTGATTGCGTGAGAGCATGCTTTTAAGAACATTTTTATTGAGTGCAAACTGAAACCCGAATGACGCAAAATGTATCCGCTAAATAGCAATATCATCTACATACAAACCGCATTTTTGCCTCTTTTCATACAAAACTCAATTGCATGTGGTAAGAGTAGCTACACTATACACCCATCAATATGAAGTTATGATGACGTCAATCATAAATCTGCAATATTAAAGTCTAAGTCTAAGTGTGAATAAGGAAGTAAAATAAATTTTTTGCCTATTTTTTCCGTCGCCTAATGATGCAACAAGCAAAACTTCAACCATTGTGTGACAAGAAAAGTCATTCTAAGCTGGCACCAAGTATGTTTCGTTTCATACATAATATAATACCAAACCCATGCAATGTTGAAAAAAGTTACATGGAGTTACTTACTGTTTCGTCTTACAAAACAGTTTACAGGTAGAGCTCAAGTTTATGTCGTAAAATCCACAGAAGTACATCTTGATTGTATGACGACAAATCATGCGGTAAATGATTTTTCATTGCGTAGTAAAAAAATGTGCCAAAATTGCTGTAAAATTGTAAAGCGCGACTTGACGTTTGAATGTTTATCCATTCTTTTGTTTGATATTCTGCATCAATAGTAATATTAAGGAATATCATGCATTGTTTATACTTATGCCGCCGCCGTGTCAGTGCTGTATGATGTGGAATGCGATGATATCACCATCGCCAAAAATACACTTCAATGAACGCGTGTATAACTTAAGGGATGAATCGAAGAGACAATTTAATCCTCATTTTACACCGTATGTACATACATGCCAGACAGAACCATTAAATTTTTGCTATTTTCAGATTCACATTCTCTGCATTTAATTCAAGGCTAGAATGTAGTAAGTATGCTATTTTCATTCACATCAATTGGTAGACCAGGCAAGTATAACATTTTTGGCTTAAATTTCTGGTCCTAGAAAATACCAAATCATGACTTATTAATGCATGCATATATTATCATTGCTCAAGTACGCCAAACAAATGTAAGTACATTTCATGCTATCGTAATAGAAGCAACGAACCCTAAATAGTTCCTTGAGAATTGTGGTGGTAAAGATTCGCTTATAAGCTTATTTAATGCTCTATACATTTATTTGCAAGATATAGTACACCTTATATGTATAGCAAGTATTTATATAAGAAAGAAAGAACGTGTCTCGAACTTTTTCGTGATGAAAAGTTCTTCAACTGGTATTATATTTTAAACTTTGTATTATTTATTTTGCATCTTTTAGGATTAACACGCAAACTGAAATTCTTCTTTTTCAGGCTATCATCATGATACACGACTAAATTTTTTAGTGTCCAAGTCCATGATTATGAATATATTATTTACCGTGGTTGCTTCTGCTTTATACAATTCAGACAGCAATAAAATCATATATAAAACGGAATCAGAACATTTTTACAACTGCAACGCGGAAAACAGGAGGATCAACTTATGTTGTACTCACAAAAAAGGAGTAAGTGCTATGCTAAATATGCTACAGAAGACTACTTGTTCATCATACGATCCCAATCATCCCCTTACGCCGACCGAAACCAACTTATGCATAATAATAATCACAGCAGCACTGCATTGGAGAAAGGACTATGTTCCACTATACTATTATCACTTGCATACACCCCCACTAGTCTTTTCTGTAAATATTCATATTGCTAAAAAAATTATCCGACTACTATCGATTTTAATTCTACATTTTGTAAGAAAAACGGCTCAACCTCAAAAACATTTTCCTATATTCTTTAAAAATAAATCTTATCATCAGCAACTCATCGAAACAACGTATTAAATTTGCTTTCATCATAAAAATGCGAGGAAGAGTTATAAGCACATTTTTTATTAATTTACACAGATATTTAGAAATACTCAGGTGTGTGCTCTATAAAAACCCGATGAAAATGTGTATATCACGATCAAGGACAGTTCATCTCGGTTTTTTTACCCAATCCGTTTCTTGCTCCTTTGCAGTTACTTTTTAGGTATTAATTTTGAAAATGCAGTATGTGCAGTACCAGGATATTTTATCTTTTTGTATCATATCCCATTATCATCACTACCATTACTTTTACATGAAAGTATGTGCTTACAGCTTACATCACCATCATCAGCCATTCAACTAACTGTATAGTAGCAAGTAAAGTACTACTGCATAAGAGCCATCATAACATCATCAGATTCTCCTTTATATCAAAAGAGATAAAGAAAGATTACTACTTTTTTGCTTACTACATATGCACAATGTAGAATATTATGTGGATACATAAAACATGTAGGTATCAATAATACGCTAAACCCAACAATAGAGAAAAACGTGCTTAACTTAACACTGCTACTAGGGCTCAACAAAGGTTCTTCACTATCCTGCTTGGCGTCTACCTTACCAAAAAAATCATACATTGCATGTTAACTAAAGCAACGCCTTGTCTTTATTGGTAGCTTTACTTCAAAAACTCAACTTACTAAACCATTTTTTTTGCATTGTTAACGCTGTCTGTCAAGTGACTTGTTGTACGAGAACAAAGTGCATGTATCTCTAGTCTGTAGTCTGTATTGTTGTTTGATTTGGCTTGGCTGCTGAAAAAACCTGAGCTCTTGTGGGTTTGTCTACTTCATTTCGAATTCGCAGTTCATTCTTGTAGCTGTTTCGGTTGTTTTGTGTCGTTCATGATATCGCGGTGCAGTAGTTGATCATTCATTGCAAAAATCTTTTTGTTATTCAAGTGTGAAGTTTGGTTTTGATTCCTGCTCATCTCAAGCAAAGGAGCTGTTATTTACAAGCAGTTTTTATATTCATTGCGTTGTTTAAAATTTAAAAAATTCAATAATAAAAAAACAGTTGCTTGTATTTATTCGGGGAGATAAGTGAGTGAAGAAAATATTTTCTGCTTGAAAGTAAGTGTTTCATATTATATCCTAACGTATATAATAGCTTTCTACATTTTACGATTTTGCAAGTCAATAGCCGAAATTCCTCACGCATCTGTCATTTACATTTTTTTGTTTTGCCATTTCGTTTCAAATCAATGGTAAAAATTCGCAACGATAACGTATTTTTAGTTGATTTTGTACGTGACTCTTATCTTGACCTCAAATGTTCCTTTTCATGCTTACTGACGTGCAGGTCAAATAGCTATTTTTATGGATTTCTGTATTAAAGTAGAAAATCAATAAGTGTGATCTGATCAGTTTTACACGCTATTTCATATCGAGATAATCAGTTATTAACGATTGTATCGCATGATCGAAGGTAAATTTTCTTTGTAATATTATATGAAGTGACATTGATTTTAAAACGATGTGTGCACACACCAAGAAATTTAACCAAATATTTTGATCAAATCAGCCCATGATAATTTTAATTAATAATACGAATCCTTCAAATCGTGTAAATTTGGTGAAGGTTGGTCATCACTCCCTAAAGGCATCATTGTATTTTTAATGTCAACCTACTAAAAAATTTACACAAAAAAATCTTGGGAAGATCTCTTTATTCAATGGGATATTATGTTCTTAAACCATTGTAAACGCTACAAACCATAATTAGTATATCAAAACAAATACATTGTTGAAGGAAGTGTGTTTTACATGCGTACGATCGTGTGAATTCACCTTGATTTGTCAGAAAGAAAATGTTGCATTGTCGCACACATTGTATCCGGTTTATCAAATCATCTTGCATGTCAAAATGGTTATTAGACATGTTTTCTGATTAAATCATATTGCATTCCTGTACCAACTTTCCTTCAAACAATGGATAATTCAATACTACGTACTATTTAAAGAAGTTTTCACAAGAGATTTGATGACATGTTCTGTGACGTGTACTTGTGACTATTCATTTTTATTACTTTTTTCCGAAATGTAGTTTTTTCAATAAAGCATAAAGTAAAAATTAAATACATACTCTTGTTTGCTTGTTATTTTGTTGAATATACACAACTCTTTGAATTTAAAAAAAATCAGGAAGGCTTCTCCCATTGTTACAATTTGAATTGAGGATGGGTTGTTTTTATATCTCTTTTAAATCATAAAGAGAAACTACTATTTCGATTAGTAATGCTATCATATGAAATTACAAACCAATTAATAGATACATAATATATTATTTTATAAAAGGGATATTGTTGTAAAGTAGACGGCTGCACATGACACAGTTAATAAAAATACTTGCCAGGTCGTAACTAATAATATCGAAGAACTTGAAAACGCTGTATTACTTTATCTTTCCATTGTTGCCAGTGTCAAGAACAAGACGAGAAACCAATTTTATTATCCGCCTCGTGTGTCACATAAAAATCAAGCTAGATATTTTATATTTTTTCGCAAAATAATAATAAAGAGTCGTGTACTTGTCCTTGTTACTCACATTGTTTATTTCTCTGGTACACCCAAAACATCCCATTTTACAGCTACCTTTTTTTCCTTCTCTCTGGTTTGCTTAGTAGTACGTCCCTGTCTTTTAAATGTCGTGTTGTATGTGCACGTATATCTCAAAACCACACACCACCATTATGATCACACGGGTAAAAGGTAACCACAACCAAACCCTGTGTATTTGTGTCGTCTTGTGTGCAATTTTTTTACACTGATTTTCTGCATCCTACTCACTCGTCATCATCCCGTCATAGGGTACCGTTTCTCGATTCTTTTTGGTCGCGTTCTCCTATTTTGTGTGTATTTTCGTAAATGACTGATGCTTTTGTTGTAACTCACAAAATAATTTAAGACATCTACACATCTACTCTTGGTGATCAGTGATCATGAAATAAGTTGACACATTAAAATTGCATCCACACAAATATTTTTTCAGTTTAGACAATGCAATTATATGCTACACTATATTGTGTACTGTTATTTTCTTACTTTTCTATGTCGCTCGAACATAAGCATCATATTATTGTTATCAACAAAAACTGTCAAAAAACCAGTACAGTTTGCTTATTAGGTGAAATTCAATAACAATTTTTCTACATTCTTGCTATAAAATACTACATATCGTACCGCCAAAAAGGAGTGCGTTTAATGAGCATGAGTAATAAAGATTTATTGCTGCGGCTTATTTAGGTGTTTCCAATAACGTACTGCATATAATGTAACAGGACAATAATGCAATGGTAACATCATCATTATTACTACACAAAGTGCAAGCGGCAAGCTCACGCACTTACATGTAAATCATTGTCGATAGTCATTATCAGCCTTACTTCTATCAAACAATAGTATATTTACAATGCAAATAGCTTGCAACAATGCATCAATTATTCTTCCATGTTGTTTGTGTACATTGTCGAGCCCTTCATTCGATTAATGATGTACATGGTATTCAATAGACGCACGCACAAAGTGCGGACATGCACGTAGACGCCTACTAGCAGAAAACTGACAACATGGTTTACACTACAGCTATGCACACAACAATGCGTATCGTCAAATATTTTATATCATATATATTTTTTTCATTTGCGCTTACTACCGTTCTGTTGACTTTTTTACATTTCAAAAGTTTTAAACGCAACAATGCCAGGCTCTCTGTACTTCCATTTGATGCAATGCAAAAAGCAGCAAGCTCAAGCGTACCATATGAAAATGCGCATGCGTCTCGCAACTTTTATTTATTAGCTTGTCGTCTCTTCATGAGTGCGTACTACTAACTGAGAACATCCACTGATTTATAAATCAAGAAATATCATAACATCATCCTGTCATCATCAGTATCATTTTTATCTTCATTGTCAGCAGTCAGCATAGTGTAAAATATATATTTTCAAGTTTCCTCGTCGGTTGTGGATTGTGGATACAACACAAGACTAGGTTGTTTATCTTAAATTTACAGAAATAGTAAAATTCTCCCCTGCTGCGAATATTATTATGTGATAAATGTTATAAAAATTATGTTATCCTAAATTTGCTAATGATTGTCTTCTGAGAATCGAAGGAGTCTTTATCGAAATTGGTTTGAATTTTTATTTCATTTCTTTGCGCTCTAAGTTAACACATGCAGTTTTTTTGCATAGAACTGAAAAAAGTACTTTTAGTACTTTAAAAACTTATTATGCTAATAATTTTGTTTGTTATTTTTACAGAATATGTAATCCATCTCTAGAATACATCTATATCAGCCAAGCAATTATGATAAATATTGGATGAAAAATTCATAAATATTTTGTAGTAATCAATAATTGCCACCTTTTAATGTGGGATTCACTCAAAAATAACAATACTTTGTGAAACAAGTTAACTAACAGGTAAATTACTATCTCTCTGTGCTACGTACCATATAATTGTGGTCAATGAATTGAGCATCATCATCACCACACATAATACTCAACAATTTGACATCATCAAAGTCTTATCAGTTTATGTGTAATAAAACCCGTATTTAATTATCTACCTAATTCTTATCGTACTCTATATTTTACAACTGCTAAAATTACTTCATAGACTAATCATTATTTTACAAAATTGTTATCAAGTTCATTTACAACGATCATTTAAAGTGTACGCACTTTTTCTGTGAGAAAATATCGGATTATTTTTCTCTCGACGACCGCCGAGGACATTTACTAGCCAAAGCCAAACAACCGTTATAAAGCTACATTATATCATGCAAATCTAATATTCATGCATAGCATGTTTTCAAAATAATAACACATCTTTATTCATCTAAAAAAATAGTGAGGATAAAGTGATTAACGAACATCACTTTATTGTCGCCCGTTCTATCTGTCGTCCACTTGATCGTGAATATTTTTACTTTACATGGTGTAATTTGTCTTTTCTGTGCTTCTGACAATCACCATCATTAGTGCCGCTCCACACTCCAACTGCCTATCACACAAGTACTCAGTACTCACTGCATCATAGTACCAAGCGGATTACAGTGAGACTATGATAAACTGAAAACCAGAGATAAATTTGAAAAAAAGAGTATTTTCTAACGTGACCACCTAAAATATCAACTTCGCACATCAACTCCTGCAATTAGTTTCACTCAAGTATTAAAAGAGACGTGTGGTGTGTGTAGTCAATTTCGTTGTCGTATCGTGCAAGGAGAAACCAAGAAGAGCTAAAAAATAGCAACTAGCCACAAATTTGCCGTTATCTCCACTTTTCGGATTATCTTTCAATTCTACTATATCATAATTTTTTGCCTGTTAACAAACATTATTTATTCTTTACTTGATTAATTGCCTTTGTTAGTGGTGGGGTAAGCTGAAATTATAAAGAACAATTTTGAAAAAGACGAACGGTATATCTAATTTGGACAGCCTACATGCATTACATCGTGTGACGATTGTGCGAACTTGTGCGTATAATTACTCTTATCACTAGATTGCGTATTCGATTTTATGTTTTATGAGTTTGCTTTTTAATGAACTTGTGTCGATCGTTCTGTACCTTTGACAAAATCAATAATATTATTACATCAGTGAAGACAAAAACATTATAGCGAAGTCCTGTTTTGTTACCATTTTACCTCTTAATTATTTTTTCGTGTGCTATAAATCACTTTTTTGAGCAAGACACATATACTGCTAATTATCAGTCTTTTTTCTCACAATAATTTGGTTTATTGTGTATATCACCAAGTTTTCGCAACAAGTGACACTGTCATCAAGCTAATTAAATATTTAAGTAGCTGAAACATCGGTTTACTGACCTAATAATTACTTTCAACTTTAACAATCCAAGTATACCTGCATAATATTCATCTGTCTTGGAGGATTTCACATAAAAGGCTTTATCACAACGAGTGGAGTAAACAAAATGGCATCCAAACTAAGACGAGCGCCCCTTTTTGGAATCGACAGTGGGTTTGCACTGGTTCCTCCTATGAAAGTTAAGGTAAGGAACTACAGCTTTTTTTAAAAAGTATTACAAATTCTGCATTTATTTCTTGCATCTTTTGATTACTAGTCTATGTTCCATACTTAGAATATTGCAATGCATCAAAATATCATCCGCCAAAAAAGGTTGCAAATTTTGTTGTTCTGTCTTGATGAAAACTAAATTATCTAAAAACTTCAGCCGTGCAGCGGAAAAATGAATTCTTCCATCTAGAAAATTGCATGAGCTATTATACAATTTTTACGCATTAAAACATTTACGTGTGCATGTGTTGCACTTTTACGAACTGCGCATAAATGCATCACTGTACGTATCTGTATACATTGTTTCTTTCTCTTTACTATTGACTAGCATATTGCATGAAAAATTCTTCGAGGCAGCATTTCTCATAGCTCGCATGGATCTCAATGTTCAAAAATATTAACCCGAATATCAATGACCACATTACTCACCAATCCTGACAGTTCACAATAACTTGTCTTCAGTTCATTACAAATGACAAATTTTATTATTATACACGAAATTTAAATTCTCTGTGACATGACCCCTCTGATCTTAAATCAAATGCGTACTAATTCGTTACGTTATAGATGTATTGCATAATCTACGCATAAACATTTACAGAAATTTCTTTGTTATTATTATGTTCAAAAAAGTAATAAAGAAATGTGTCAAGTGTCCGCTTTAATCATTTAATGCTGGTTGTTTGAAGATGCAAGGAAATGTGCCATGCCTAGCCTGACACAGGAAAGATCCTACAATTATAAGAAGATTACTTATTTGCAAGTATGCACTATAAATTTATATTATGTGCGTTATGTCTTACTGCACGTTTAACAATAGGTATTTCAAAAACGATGATTTAATTTTAGTTACTCCATACATCGCAATAAAATACATCACAATAATCTTATAGACCATATTGTATATCACAATAAAATCAGCATTGGTCTACATTGTAAGACAATCGAAAATCCTTCAAAGTTATGGGTCCATCATTCTAAAGCCTGTAATGATGATGATGACATTATATGCACTTCAAAAAAATTCTGCTGTTTCGAAGCCGCCAGCACCACCATACATCGTCATTATTTTTGGTTGTTGTCACATATATGCCATTTACCAATTGCATTGTAACATCATTCCCTACTTATTTACTTGCTCTCAATTTTCTGCAAGCGCTCAAGGGAATATGTCGTAATCGTAATCGAAAAAAATACATGTTTATCAGTATAAAGGGCATGGAATATGGGTAAAGTATTTATCCGTACTAATTCATGCTAAGCTTTGGTTCTTCTGTCTCACAAATTTAGAAGATTTAGTTAGTAGAACAGAGAAATAAAAGCTATTATCATCACGACATCAACGTTTTCCTTGAAGACTAGGCACGAGTAAACACATGCCTATTTCAATTAAATTATTCCATTCATCTCGCTCGACGTACGTCTATGTAGTATGTTACGTGTCCATTGACATGGCTGTAATCAAAAACTGCTATCACAGATAAATCTTTAACCGTCTTTCTTTTGAGAAATAGGTTTTTATAGTTAGCTTGTCGTATTACTCTCGTGGCACAGTAGATTATTGTACTACGCATTCAATTTTATAGTCATTGGATTTCAGCAATTTGTTACCATTAAGTTACGATGTTCAATATTGTTGAAAATATAAATGAATAGTAAACAGCAAATTCACGATTATCATATGAGTAATTTTTAAATAAAAATCAGTTTTCTAAATTTCAAGTGTTTTCGAAGATTGAAGCACTGCTTTTTAGAATTTGTAGAATGGTATTATTATTAGACTCAATGATATAATGTTGCGAAAAAGTGATTATCATCATCACAATAAGAGGTAGGGAAAAAAGATACAGTGTTTGAAATTTTATTGTTCTTGTCTGGTATGGTGCCTACTTTCCAACTTATTGTCAGCAGTCAACATTATTTCATCGTCTTGTTGCGATTCTCAATAATACTCATCGTCATCACGAATGAGCTTTTTGTCATGTTTGAGATATCTTATGATTCAGAGAGCAAAAATAAAAGAAGGGCTTCCTTACTCAAGAGCATTTCTTCGCCAACTCTCTTGAGACACATTCGATTCTTATTGTTTAGTAGTTAACCAAAAAATTTGTTTTGATAACGATGCCGAGAAACCGTTACATTACCGATCCACAGTCTACACAGATGGGAATGAGTCGTTGTAATGCAATACAATCGCAACGCACGAGTGGAAAGGTAGGCATTCTAATCAACGGATTATAATGAGTTGTAAAAAAATGACAGATAAAAGAAAATCATGTATTACTTGTGTCTTACGCTTTGAGTTTTGTATGTAATTTTTAACTAAAGCGTATTAAGTAATAACATTGTTTAAATAATTAATTTAAATTCAATTTTTTTCTGTGCAAATATTGATACATGGTATATGTACTTATATGCACATTTGTATGTAATCAGTCTTTTTCACTATTAATAAACATTTTTAGAATTAGATGATTGCTTCTACGTTTTGAACGTTTTATATCTTCCCATAATTATACAACCTAAAGAGCATAAGCAAATATCTGCTATATTCTACCATATGAATTTATATGTACGTACATATGCACAATTTTATAAACTTTAAAAATCAATTTTAATCATGAAACATGATTAAAGGTTACGGCTACAAAATATAGTAATTTCATAAGTCGCCACTTAGAACGTTTCTTGAGATAAACAATTTTATCAAAATCGACAAAATTTTTTAAAATTAATCTAATCGGCGATTGCACATTTTTACAATTAAGACATTTAGATTTCAAAATTTATCATGATTGCTTACATACTAAATTTAGTTTCCGGAATCAATATTGAAATTTAGCATTGTTTGTTTACAGATACAAAAAAAGTTACATATTTTACTGATTAATTTGTTTGCCATCAGTTCTCGTGTATTTTAAGTATTCCCAACTAATTCACAGTAAGGCGTTCATCCAATATAGCCAGCAAGTAAAAATTTAATGAGTCCGTGGAAAATTGTAGTCGCATGTCACATAGATCACACATAATAAAAAAGCCGGTTAATTTGTCCTTTGTACAATTGTCCATTTCAAAACTATTTTCCTAGCTCATTAACACTCAATGCACACAGCTGAAAACTTAGAGACTCATGACTCAGGACATTTCATTATATGATGTTTGTAAAAATTACACTTATTAAAGTCAAGTTAATTATAGCTTAGTATAATTACTCCTTCATTAGCCTCATGCTGATATATATATTGTTGCAATTTCATGTATGTATTATTATAGTACAGTACTTTAACAATTACATTTATCTACTTCATAAAAAGTAGACTACGATTTTGTTTCTAGATACAAAATCCCTTCATCTTGTTTTTAAGTACTTGATATATGGCATACCTAAAATATAAATGCTTGCAATTTGTACTGTAAACTATAGGAATTTTTTCTTAAATTAGCAGTTTGCAGTGGACATGGATTTTGGACAATGACAATTTTATAAATAAATGACAGTGTAAAGCACCATAAATGCATGCCTCCAAATTACTCTCTCAGTGGAAAATTAGCTGGTAGATGTTTGTTGTTATTGTAAGAATTTACGATTACGCAACTCATACAACTGCTAATAGAGTGTGCTTGCAGAAAATAGAATTTCAAGAATGTTTTGATTCAAAGGTAAGGTGTCGAGTCAGAATCTTATGTTGTTTATTCGAGATTATTGTGGCACAGTACAGCAGTAAGTTGTTGAATTTAATTTTACTTGTTTTTTGTATGCGAAATAAGCAGAGACAACACCACCTTTATCGATTTGCTTTACATTCTGAAATGAAATGCCAACCAAGTTTCGTCATGTAAAAATGCATCATTGACAAAACATGTACACCCCATGTACAATGTGCAATCAAGAAAAAAATCAGACCCGTTACGCATCATCTTTCTAGATCGGTTTCATTCGTTCACGATCATTATACAATTGTGAACTTTTAAATTTTGTCATCTGCGCATTTACTAATTCTTCATAGATTCTTATTTTAAATCCATATTTCTTCAGAACTCACATCACGCGATCAGGTAGATCAATTTACACGATCTGAAATTTGTCGAATCATTTTCCATTAAAAAATCTTATTTAAAGTCAACGTGAAAATAGCAAATTGTTTTGCAATTTTAAATGAACCGTTTGAATTGGAACAACGTAATGTGTGAATTGAAATAAACTTTTCTACACAGTTATTAACTATTGCGACACCTTTAAAACTCCTAAATTCTGTTCAGTTATAATTTTTATGTAATTGCAACATGTAATTTAGATCAAAATCCGCTCCTAATCTGTACCTTTTATGTCATACTTTTGAATGTAATCTTAGAGATTACGCTAAACTTCACACAATGCCTATTTGTAAAAAATATTTTTAAAAACTCGTAGTATCTTTTATTGCTATATTATTGGTATAACGTAATCTGAAAGGAAATGACTAGTTTCCCTCCAGTTTATGAGCATGTTTACGTAGGATTGAGATTATCAGTTAAAAAAGGAATGTTTGAAAAGAAAAGATGAGGAAAATGCTACAAACCTCACAAGAAGCATCCTGTCAATTAACGGGTTAATGGTGGATTTGTCATTAATCATACTTTTGATTTTATAATTAAAGTCACTCAAACAGATAAAAGAATGTGTGGCTTATATAAGGCTCGTCTCCTTTTACGAATGACACATCGAGTCACAATCTAATCGGACATATCGCTGTTGTTTGAGTTGTGTTGTGAGTTGGTGCGAAAGTAGAGTAAAAAAATATTGCAAAATTTCTCATGTCACATATTACGGAAACGACAAAAAGAAAAATTCAAACTATTTTTTTTATTTTTCTTGTACACCTGCTGACTGCTGACTTTTACTGGTTTCGTTACTTGAGCATGCGTATAAGGCAAAGTTGAAGCTATTACTAAATGAAGCTTGTGAGGAGGAGTGGAGTGAGGTGAGCTATGATTTTAACACATTCTAGCTACTAATTTGCTTCAATCACTAATCACGCCTAATTTTCTCTTTCAAATTAATGACACTCCAAACTTTCATGTACGAAAAAAAAAGAATGTAGCTTATGATGAGAAGAAAATCATCAAACACTTGCGCAAATTTTTAATTATGGGAAGATATGGAAAGTTATCAAGATGCCCGTTCGAAGCAATATATTCAAGTTACGTTATGTAAAGGGTTCCAAGGACTAGATATAGTTTAGTACAAAAGGAAAATGGGAGCTGTTCATGTGATAAATGAATGAAGTACAAACATATTTGTGCTAAAATTATAAGTTTAAATCCTGACACATACAGTATAAAAGTATAAAAACATAGTATGTATGACGAAAAGCGTTCACGCTGAAACGAGAAAACGATGAAAGTGTCTTGGTTTCATTCGCTTAATCACGTAACATGTCAGAATTTCACATTTAACAATTACATATCATCTGCCTGTTAATTGCTGTCAGTCTTTTATGAATTATTGCAAAGATGCCCAATCTAGATAGGTGTAGCTAAGCCGTCCGCTCGACCGACAAATGTGTAACCTATCCTAAACACACCATTTTGTTAAATGTGTTTACGTTACGTAACGTAAATGAAAACTGAGCCTTTATAACTCATCCTATTTGTTTGCGAAATGAAACCTTTTATTTCGGAGGAGGAAACCTATAAAAGGAAATGAAATAATATGTAACATTTTTTAACTCCTTAGTGAGATACTATAAAAATAAAATCTCGGTTGACCGGTTTACTATTAACGCGAGGTTTTATTTTTATCTGTATCGGAAGTGTAAAATACCTATTTTAAAAAACTGTGTTTGTTTTGTACTTTTAAACAGAGGGTGAGAAGTACATACCTTTATGTGGTCTATATTTACTCCGTATCACATTTAATGCAAACTGACAGCCAGACAAACTTTTCGTTTTTATTGTTGCGGTTTTGAAGGAAATTATTAAACAATGGAAAAAGTATGAGTATGTGTAGTATGGTATGCTTGTACTATATATGATATGATAGCATTGATACACATTGGCATTGCAAAAATTTTATCGATCGTATCAAAATATTTTGGGAATTCACCCTACTACACCGTATGCCTAATTATTTTGGTGTATTCTCTCTGAATTCCGGTAGCATGCTTCATGCTTCACACTGTTTTTATTTGTCAAACATTTGATGCCATACGGAGTGTAGTGGTGTACCATGATCTATTAATAGTAAGTAGAGCAATAAATGATACAAAAACAATGGAAAAATGCGATACTATCTCACATCAAATTTGTGTCATTCCATTATACGTACAAAATGTTTTATAGTACTACATAACATTTGTACAAATAACTATAAAATATTAATTGCAAATATGTATCATTTTTACGTGCTCTATGACATGGACTTCATTTATGTTATCCAAATAACTCACAGCATCAGCAACAAAAAAACACATAATATGAAAGAAACGTAAATATTTTTATTTGTATGTGAAAACATTTATAGCTACACTAACTGCGCCATATTTTTTCCGCAGGGACTCGTAAAACAATATACATAAATGATACTTTTATCAAACGTCAAGCAAACCAATATCATAAAATTAGACTTTAAAAATAATGGTTTTTAATATCAAAAGTGGCTTTTACTAATGGCATTACTTCAAACTATACTTTTCAGTAGACAGACATGGATGAGTACCTCTGACATTACCTTTGCTTAAGGGGAAACATATCTACAAATTTAATGTTTCAATATCTTATCGGAGTGATAACGAAAAGGAAGAACTCTTCAAATAGAACGATGTTTAAAATAAAACAACACCCTAAAAGATAATGCCAGAATATTTCAAGATAAAGAATCACTCATTTCGAAACTTTTATGTTGAATAAGAAAATGGCTCATAAAGGCATATATTAAAAAGTTGTACAAAAAAGTCACGGAAGTAGGTATTGCCAGTTAAAAAATATTTAAATTGTTATTACCAAATTGTATTTATTTTGAGTTGTATGTATGTGTTTAGTTTCAGATACTCCCATTCCAAGACACCGTTACGATTACGATAACTTTAAAATTTTATGCGGAAAAATAATATTTGGGAATTTGTATTTAATGTTATAGCCATAATGTCTGTCTTTAAACATTTGACTTTACCTGTGTTTTATGTGTCATATGCTTATTGACCTGAATATTCATGGAATGCTTTCGGAAACTAAATGAAGTATCAAGCATTTAAAGATATTCACATTTTCTGTAAATAAACATCTCAACAGGCAGCAATAGCAATAGCACATAAACAAGCATGATTATTGGCTTTGCTTTGAAAAATGACCTTTTTGGCAACTACAAAATATTTGCGAATGCTTACTGAGAAGCTATCCCAGTTGTGTGGTTAAAATAGTGCTTCTTAATATTTGGAGATTTTAAAAGCTTCAGTAACCGTCAAGGTTTTCCCAAGGTTGAAGTTTTTAAGAAAATGCATTTTTCATGTACATATACAGACTTCTGTAATTCATCCATGCCATTGACTTGCGGTACTACAAGCGAAAACGGAGTACTAGCTGGTACATGTCTGTTCTTGAAACAAAACGATAGATTTAATGGACTATCCACTCCAATACCTTCTTTTGATGGGGTTACGTAATGCAGCACTAAAATAAAATAGAAAAGATGTAATGTAGGCTAGGATTTTAAAACACCTTTCTAGCAAAAAAGGCATCTTCACATAATAATCTGTGATTCATACCAAATCCGAAAGGATTTGAATCGGCAAGGGAAAAAATCTCTAAAACCCTTGCGGTCCTGTAAAGGATTTTCATCTCTGCTCAGGCCCCAAGTTTCCTAATATTCAAACAGGGAATACGACAGTGTGTAGACAGTCGACAGATACAAAACTTATTATCGCTAGTTTACTGAACCGAGCAACACAATGGTCTAAAAGGACTTTGAATAGAACAACTAGGTTTACTAGTATTTCAGATTTCTTTTGCCATTATCAGTTGAAGTGTAACACCTAGTTGGAACGCATTTCTATTTCTCGTTTTCTTGGCATTACCATTCAAGGGGATATAGTGCAGCTTCTTTTTGTACAATCAACACAGAAAAAACCTACCTTAACAAAACAATTGTAAATTTTTTTATTGAACGAAATCCTATTGTTTTTTAGAGGAGAGATGAGAAAACACCGTTACTTCTATTATATTTCTTTAAAACAAGAGGAATCTTGCGAGATTGCCAATAAATCTCATTTTATTTTCGATTCGTTGCTTCTATTTACTACAGACAATACAATTGCCTGTTCGGTACACCCAGGGAATAAATCTCATGCCGTGTCTGCAATTGTGACATGAACAAGTGCCTTGCCTTGCAATAATGATGAAGAGAGGAAAAGCTACATTAAATCGTAAAATTCTACTAGAATGACGGTAATAAAAGTAAAATAGTCCCTAAAATTTGCAAAGTTGCCGTTGCTGATGATGTGGTGGATGGGAGTTGGTTTGTCGTTAAAATGAGGAAATTAAAGGGAATCACATCAAAAAAAGATTTTTTATTTCAATGAAAAGGAGAGAGCAACAGGGAACTTTTACTTGAATTGTCAAAAGAAAGAAATGTGAAGAAAAACCGCTCTCAAATTCACATCGAAATTCAACTACCCATGATAATTTTTTTCCTGCAAAGCAATGAGCGACTTTGTTCGGCTTGTTATAACAGAAGAATTTTTTGACAATGATGATGCTCTTTGTTAGTTGAACTATAATAGTAGTAAGGGCCACTACATTCATTTTAAGCAAATTACAATTTTTGCAACCTCGTTGATTTGCTGGCGAGCAAATGCATTATCAAAATTATCATAATAATGATCACAACTTTATTTTGGTCATTTCAGTCTGGTTTTCTTGTCCTCACCGCCATATCATTTTGATGTACAGCAGCCGTTTTCACTTTCAAGCATTTAAATTAAATAAATTTTTCCACTACACTGTCATCATCCCAATTTTTCATTTTTTATTTCAATATAACTCACACGAAGCTTGACAATGAGTCCGGCCTTGTTTGCTTGATTCTCTAAAAGACACAGCCGTTAGTGTAATGAAGTGAAAGACCGTGAATCAGATAAAACTACACGTTATTACAGCAACTTTGCAATGGGACTCCGAGGCCTTTCGTGGCAATATAAATCATGTAGCCAGTATAAATTTTTTCTCTATTTTAGTACTCAATCTTTACATTGTTGGTTTTGTTACATGGTGCTCGCTTTCGTTCACTCGCGATTAATTAAAGTGTACCTACATGTTTTAGTTTCCTTATATTTTCGTACATGCAGATGATTTAGATCAGCCAAATTGAAGAAAGTATCAAGACATGCGTAACATTTAGAAATTTTGCAAAACTGAATCATCATCACATCATTATCTTACAAAAAGCGTATAAAAGAGAGTAAGGACAAAAAAGAATTCATCCGAGATTCATTGACTGTTGATAGGCACGTACCTACCTACATACACATCGGTAGGTACGTGCATATGTTTCACTTTGTTCATGTCGCGTTTTGTTGTGCGTAAAGAATAATGAACAGCAAAAAGGGCTACATACACGATGACTTTCACGATTTTCGATTGTCACGCTAAATTCAAAATTAATAGTGTATCTTTCCTTGAAAGAGAATAGGATGCCCTAGATTTGTGGAACAAACTAGAAACAAATTGGAGTGGGATTAAATACCAGACAGTAGGCAAAATTACATCTTCGTTTGCAATATGCATCTATCTAAAAGCACACACCACTATAATAACATTAACAACACATGCACAAAACATATTACATTACTTTATCTTTACCAAAGTCTCCAACAAACTCATCGTTGATTTTAATTTTGGGTTGTTTGATTTGTTGATCATTATCATTTGTCTATTACAAACGACCACACAGCAGCATAATTGCGTACAGAATTTTTCATGTTGTTGAGACTACTGAGTAGAGAGACAAGTACTTAAGATTTTTTAAGTAAACTAGTCAAGTATTGGCAGCCATCAACATTCTTTATGTGCTATCATTTGACATCCTTTGTCAGTTTAATGAGAGGCGCATGATGAGCGATAAGATTTTGATTGTCAGATAAGGTATTTTTGTTTATCTTGTTAAATTACATTTTAACCTGGGGTAATGATCACATGCCAGACACCGTTTCTTTTGGGCATTTTTATGAGATCGTCATAATATTATATGAATGAATGACTTACTGTTATATATGATAGGCTTTTTCATAAAGCATAGTTTTCTAGGTTGGCATGATGGTATGAAGTACATAGACAGCTAACGATTGGAATATAAGAAGATTAATCACGTTTGTTGATACACGACATCAATTTTTTAGTGGTTATCACTGTATTTGACAGTGGATATACCTATTAACTTACAACATAATGCTTTCAAAATTGAGTTCCCAGCTTTTTGAAGTCCACATAATTTAAAATGTTTATCAACTTGTTTGTTTTATTAGGCACGTTTAGTGTACGTTGAAACAAATGATGAAAAATGACGCACAAAGAACAAATTTGTGTTTCGTTTAAAAGTATTTAGATGCATACATGTACGTGATTTTTATTATTACATAGTTAACTGAACATTCTTTTATGTATGCATGTTTACGTAATATAATGTATTAGGAACAAGTTCATTCATTCCTTCTCTAAAATTAATGTAAATCGTCTTTAAAAAGACTATTTTGTTTTAGATCAAAATCACGAACTATTAAAGACGTGATTCCATTTCAGGGTAAATTTTTATTTGAGGATGGGAACGGAACAAATCATTTATGAAGGAATTTGAGTACCAAATTACCTTCGTTTGTCGTGAAGAAATAAATAATTACATGGACTCATGAAAATTTCATCTATTTATAACAGAGTATGTTTTGAAACCTCGGGTTATAAGCGATAAGGGCTTGAAATTTAGAAGGGGTACTATAAAATAAATTAGTGTTTTGCATTCTGTATTTTACATGATTACTTACACGATGAACAAAAATCCCTAATGTAAGAACACGTGCTGTTTTATTACTTCCCGAAATATAAGACGTGCTGCTCAGCTTCGGGCAAAAATATCTCAATAGACAAATTAGTTCCTTGTGATTTACACGTTTGTTCCTCGGGTGAAAATATAATGATGTCATTATACTGAAGAATATAAATATTTTATGCGAATTTGATACTTATGTCCTAAACACAAGCACCAAAAGTATGCCCGTTGAGGAGAACAATGTCTAACATTAGTTTCACTTTAAAAGAGTTTTTATACTCATCCTATTAAGTAATTACTGTTTTGCAATAAACTTCATATATGTTTATGTATGTCTCTGCTAGTTTTTAGTAGATTTTTGCAATATTCTTTCCTCAGTTAATTGTAATTTGCGTCGGCTGGCGACTATGATAAAATCCCTTGCCTAGTAGTGTAAACTTTTCGAGAGGACACCGTTTTTGTTGAGGAGTGTTATTCGATTTGTGGTTCTTGAATATGTAGAGCACGAGATTCTTTGTCCGCTTTTTGCAAAGATCTACATTTATGCAAACATCAAAAATTTACCACATAAGATACTATGTATTCAGTGTTATTAATGACATTACATAAATGAATAACAGCCATGGCCTCAGCAATTTACGATTCAATAGAAAACTATAGCTATAATAAAATAGGCTGAAATATATTGAATATTATTGATACACTACATAAATATTATAGGGATTGTATTATATAGCATGCTTGAATACTTTCTTTGTCATTTTGATTATCGGAGAAGTGTAAAGCTATAACTTTCCAATTCCTATCGATCATATTGATGTGTATTGATTGCTCAATAATGTTTATCTGTTATGTCGTGTCTAATTCAAGCGGTACAACACATCCAATTGATTCAATCATGTCTTTTTACATTTTAAATGATACATTGGACTTTTGATACCATTTCCTTTGTGGTATTCTTCATAAATAAACAAAAAACCCATTCTTTTGATGATGTAAATCATTGAAGTATTTTTTCAATTAAATTATAATATGCCATCTAACACACTGACCTAAGCACATTATGCATTCTCCCATCCCATTAACGCCTTCTAATGTACATGTTTGAGGTTTGATATGATCTAATAATTTTGATAAGTACTATTTATCTATAAAGCATACTTATTACGAATTCCATTTTCATAACTAAACTCATCATCATCAAGGAAAAATTGATAGTATTTTAGTAAATTAATAATTCATGATCTATTTAAGAATAATAATTATTTAAACATTACTCATTTTCTCATTGCATATTATTATATAGGGACCAAATTTGGAGGTGTTATTTTTCAAGGCCCACCTTGTAGAATATTAAAGCTATCTGAAGCTGAAAACAAGATGTGCGTCTGTTGGATCATTCGCAATTCGCATTAGCTTGTTCAAAAAGCAGACGAAACATTTCCCCTTCCCCTTATTATGCAGAACGGGTGTTGCGAGTTGCGACTTGGCAGTTCAAATTTTGGGAAAAAGGCGTTCAGCAATTTTATGCTTATAAGCTTCACACCATTTTAGGTATGAAAGGAGGTGTACGTGTGAATCTGCGAAACTTTTCATTTTAATTAGAAATGGATTTTTAAATCTAGCTCGAACCAAAAAGTTCCATTTTCTAGTTTTGTAACTTTTCGCCTAATATACAGGATTTTCCTTTTCTCATCCTTCCGAAACTTGTAAGGAATAAAAATCATAATGAAGATGGGTGTACAACTGTACACGATGTTAAAAGTAACTTTTTCTGTTATAACAAAAACATCAAACGTGCTAATACCAAAACATTCTGCTACACCAAATTCTCACGGAAAAGGTGAAATTAGGTTTGGGAATTAAAGGAAATTCGGTAAGGGAAATGCAAAAGGTGGGATTTACGTGTTAGCATGAAAGAGAATTTTTCGTTGTTATCACATAATAACTCCTTCAGCATCGAAAGAAATATGTTTTTATAACAAAAAAAAACTAAACTGAAATCCCCGAAGGTCGTTGCTCTGTCAGAGATTACAGCTTCTGTTTGCTGAAAAAATTCCCACACACCAGTCAAATCTCAACAGGATTATGTTACATTGAGATTTCAACACAAAAATGATTCTTAACAATATACTTTCTTATTATTGATTGTGTAACAATGAAAATCCTTAGAGTATCACTCTCATTTTGCTTTTTCCTTAAATTCTATACTTTGAAGAAATTCGATCTTATCTATTCATGTAATATGAAATATTATGCAAAAAAGGCAGTTAGCCCAGGGTTTTTAGCACTTTTCACAAGATTTTGAAACTTAATGATTTTTAATCTACCCTGCGCTCTGAGTGGATACCACAATTATCACGATATATGTTCACTTTTAAAGATAAACGCTACCCATGTAAGAAAGAAAACTACATTGCTTACTTGCTGCTGTGAATCTAAGCCAAGGATGCAACACCAATGCAATGATAAAAAATTCGCCGCCCTACCTTTTTCGTCGGACTTAGATCAAAATCATTCGCAATAATAATACACAAGGCGATAAAACCACCTTGCCTTAAACAAGCTCACAATTTTATTCATATTATGAGCATAAATGAACAATGCAAACCAAAAAGAATACAATTTCGAAGAATATAGGAGCGTTGGCACGATGAAAAGTAAAATGGTTTTAAATTGAAAATGCCACAATATTGCCTTGAGTTTTTATTCTTTTTGTGGTGGTTTATTCTTGTTTCGTGATGTTACTTAAACCCTCATCATAAATAATCTTATTTAAATACCACTTTTGATCCTTACCTAAATCAACCCTCAAAAAGTATAGCCCACTTACATTGATCAAGTTCACGTTTTGTTGTTGGTAACACTTTTAAGCGTACTCCTATTATGTTGAAACACATAATATTTTGCTTACATAATGTAGTGTAAACAAGAGTATAAAAGCCATTGATCCAAAAACTAAACATTTTGTAAATGCCATCATAAATTATTAAAAAGTATCAAGACAATTTTCGTTTATAGTTTGTGAAATGAAAAAATCAAACTTTAAAACTTAAGATTCGCAGGTTTCTAGCAAAGTAGTTTCACACAAAATTCTGCACAGGGGGAATATAGTTACGTGAATAGCCTTATCCCCTTTTATTCCGTAAAACCAAAAAAGTGAACCTTGTGCTAAGAAAAAAATAAAACGGCAGCTGTAGTTATATTTTACTCTGTAAAGTACAGTTGAATATAACACATCATGATGATCATTCAGATGACTTAGACATATTTTTGTGCACTGTGGTTCCCGTACCGTATCATACCGCACTTAAGGAGATGATGATTATGCAGAAAAGCTGAAAGTAATTTTTGCTAAACAAGCGCTAATGATGATTGCCTTTTTGCATTAGTAGCTTGATTCCGTAAATGGTTTGGCGAGACAAAAAGAAAAGGCTGCTGTTGAATGTACATTTTTATTATTTTTGTTGTGTGAGAAAAATATAAAAAAATCAATGAATATTCATAGCACTGCTGCATACCACGACGATAAAATTGTACATTCATAATAAAAGCTTCAGAATAAAAGTGTACCACACACAAAATTGACAGAAGACCAAAAACTAAGGTGAAGTAGAGAGAATCAGAAGCGAATTTGGTAGGTGGTAGTTGTTACATGGTGCCACCATCATTAAATGGATGTTGTTATGCATGCATTCATACAACACCACCATCATCTTTTTTGAATGTTCATTGTTTAAAATGAAAATAATAAACGTTCTATCTATTTTTCTGCATCAACTGCGCTGGCGATCCGGTCTAAAAAAGCTTGCAAACTTATAATGCTAAATGTTTTGGACTTTTTTTTAGTGTAGTTGGTTATCTTGTGTGCTATATAAAGAATTTGGCTGAGTCCCATTAACATGATAAAATGAGGCAATATGAATGTCATTATACCAGCTTTGACAATGAACACCCACGGGGAATGAATGTAAATTGAAATTTTTCCATTCATTGACTCTGCACAAGGCCCGCTTAAATACACGGGTTGCTTTTCCAAAAAGATTTAATACATAAATCACGTTGTCTTTTTAGTTAGTTATGTAACATCATTACTTTATTCATAGGAAATAGGAGTCTACCGGAGGAACATTATGATGCAATAAATTCTCCCCCATATGCCCATGATGATGAAGTGCCTCTTTAATAAATATTTGAATGAATAAATGAAGGGAAATTACAATAATTGATGCTAATTAAAACTTATTACTTTTGCTAGAGCTCATATTCCTTAAATATTGACGGGGACACTGACTTTGCCTTCGCTTCGTGTACTGTTTTATATGTATCATTTCTAAGATCTTAAGTAGCTACATAACTTTTTTCGTGTCGATGCTCGACACAGAAAAGGCAATGCCTGTTGATGTCGAATTTCATTTTATGAACTGAACATAAATGACTTGCCAGCTAATTTGTCACCTTTAAAAAGGAAGTTCTTTTATGTACAAGTATCAAACTTGCGTAATTGATGTTATGCTATCAAGATGAGGAAATTCAACATTCATTCAATTTACGAAGATGTTTCAAAAAGAAATAGATTACAGAGTAAATACTCCCTGACATAAATGGAACATGTGAAATGAGAGGCTCTTTGAAGTGAATATGTAGGGAAAGCCTTCGAACAGAGATGCTTGTTTGTCATATAGCCTTATGTATTATGCAAGGGTCAACAAACTAGCTCATAAATACATAATGTGTCATATCCTCTATTTTGTGTTTTCCATTCTCGAAATGATCGATCATTTTTGATGTGAAAGAAGGAAACATTATGGTTTCAGTGCAATCCAAGACCCCTACTTTACCACTGTGTAAGTAAAAGCTTTGCAAGTGTACTTCCTCTTGAAGCACTTCAACAAGTAGAAAAAGTGTAAATATTTTTATATACGTTACGTGTAAAGGACAAGAGGCTTCCTGACTATTTCGTAATTTACCAACTTTTGCTAAAAACGACAGATTGGACAATTTAAAGAAAATTTACTCCATGATGGAACTCTTTTTAGTAGTTTATCGTTGGTTGATCTTATAAATGGAACATCTCCACTAAAATAAATGGCTCGTCAATCACGGGCAATTGAAGTTACCATAAAAAATTGTGAGAACATTTGCAACAGGCATCATCCTCTCATAAATCCGTTTATAATCGGAAATGATTGTAACTGGCAGCTAGCAGGAAAAAGTTTTTATCACTTTTCTTCAATCTAGCAAATATTTGAGAAGCTCTTGAACCTCATGCTGTATATATGGTGAAAGCTGTTGAGTAACTTTTTTTATTTATATTTAAAATGAGTTAACAAACAATAATGAGATCTATAAAGTTTTTCGTCGAGCTGATAGCTGATTTTCTACAGGCAGTTGGTAAAAGCGAAAGCAGCTGAAAGAAAACTTGCAGTCCGCATATAACCAGCAGATGTCTGTTTTTTACAAATATGTATGTGATTCGTTACACAAGAAAAATTACAGAACCAGGTAATAAAACAAATGATAAATTGTTCAAAGATTTTCGATTGTCAGTGATTTTATTTTAAATCATGAAACAAAGCTCTGAGCAAAAATTGCTTTGAATTGAATTGAAACATAAATCGATGTATGCATGCCTTTATCTCAAACCCTTTGCAGAAAATGGTAAAATGCAACTCTCGATTCGGTGAATAATGGGGTTTTGAACTATCGAAGCTCAAAGAGTCGTTCCACCCCCTCATCTCATTCTATTTTATTCGATGCATACGCGAATGAACAAAGCAATTTCAACTCTAAAGGGTTATTGGAAAGTATCCTCGTTTTTAGGTTTTCACAATTTGTATGTTGGTGGTTGATGATGACTATGATGACATGTTTTTCAAACAATATGAAGTCAAGTGTACCCTTACGGTTCAATGATTACTCTACTCGATAATACATAAAATATGCAGCCCACGATAATGGCTGGCTGGTAGATAGCAATGTTGAAAGTGTGATGATGAAAATTGTAAGTTTACGGTTTCTCTAAGTTTTGCATAGAAAAAAAAATCTCAAGAAAGCGACAAAAAAGGTGATGGAGGGAAGCTGATCATTTTGTATAAAAACGACATATTGCAGATAACAACAATATGCGCTGTAGAATAATGCGCGTTGATGCAGAATAAAAGCATCCTAATGATTTTCGTGCTTATTCATCTTCACCACTAAAAAGTGTACTTTGTTTTGTTGTACCAACCAACTTTTCTGATTGTTAACATCTTCGTGAGGATTCGAGCAGTTCTTTCAAAACATACATTAAACCAGGCAAAGGTTTATTTTTTTGGGGATTTATCATGTCATCGTTGTCGTGCTATCTATCTACTAACGCCAGTAAGTTGATATGGCCTGGCTATATGTGCATCCTACGTTTTAAGTACATTTAGACTTCTCGACATTGTCATCTGATAAAAAATTCATTGAATTTCTTATGTTTCATAAGTTCAATCAGAATCAGTCACTGATTTTACAAGAGTGCTTAAAGTACAATAATAAGACATAAAAGGTATAAAAACAGATTTTTTTGTGCGTGATACTAAAAATCAAAAAGATCTGTTGCTCATTTTATTCATTATGGTTTTATGATAATCATATATAAAAACGAGGAAGAATATTAATGGTCAAATCAAATCAGTATAGTAGCCAAAAATTTCAAGTTGGTTACCTAACTAGTTGCAGCAGTCTTGCCAGTTTTATGATAATGTTAACAATGATCTTTCAAAGTCATACACACATTGTTATCACCAGTATTGGTTGAAATAGCCAAGTGAGTCAGGACTACCTCTTAATGGCTTTGATAACAGTGCCCCAAAGCAGTTTTTCAGTACTGAGGCTTCAATTAATCATAAGTATACAGCAAAACGTGTGCTCAAATGTACATGAATTGTCAAAATCGGGTAATCATTTATATTTAAAAATCCTTATGCTTAATTTATTACAGTATCAAAGATGCATCTTTTATGCATCATTTCATTAGTATTATAAGAACTAGGTAAATGGATTTTCCGTGAATAGAAGAAGTGAATGAAAAAAAGGAGAGAAAGAGGCGGTCAATGATATCGGCGTGGCCCTCATGTACGTAGCAATAAAACCTTATATGTAATTCTGTAATGATATGAGCAGAAATATAATTTAAAAGAGATATAGTAGAAGTAATAAACCCTGGTAGACGGTTTAAGTTAGATACTCGATGAAGACTTGTTAGAATAAAGAAAACAATTGTTAGATTTGAAACTGAACGCCAGATTC